>WNGS01044377.1:38092-52786 GCA_020271785.1 Procambarus virginalis
ATTAAAGGAATCAAGACAAGGAATAACACGAAACAATGGGTATAGATAGGATAAGTTTAGATTTATGAAAGACCTGGGTAAATACTGGTTCGGTAACAGGGTTGTTGATTTGTGGATCCAATTACCGCATAACATGGTGAAGGTGGGGTCCCTTGATTGTTTCGAGCTTGGGGTTGGACATGTATATGAGTGGGATTGGCTGGTTATAATAGGAGCTGCGTCGTATTGGCCAATAGACCTTTTGCAGTTACCTGTATACATGTTCTCATATTCTTAAGGAACAATAGATATAAATTGGGTAAGTTTCGATTTGAGAAGACCTGGGAAATATTGGTTCGGTAACAGTGTTGTTGAATCGTGGAAAGAATTACTACATAAAATAGTAGAAGTAGGATCTTTTGATTGTTTAAAGCATTGGATAGATTCTTATGTATGTTCTTAGAAAGGCGAAGTATTAAGAGTGGAAATAATTGAGGTGTACAAGTGGATGAATAGGCATAACAATGGAGATATATAGGCAATAGGCAAATAAGGGATATCTATAATAATGGAGATATCTCCATAATAATGGAGATATCTCCATAATAATGAGATATCTCCATAATAACGGAGATACTAAAATCTCATATAAAAATCTCCTTATTATGGAGATTTTATATATAAAATTATTATCTCCATAACAATGGAGATTATCTCCATAATAATGGAGATACTAAAAAGATTTAAAAGTATCTTCCGTTTCCCTAATTCTTATGTTACATTTCCTATAAGCGGTGTGAATAATAGGTTATTTGTTTGAAGCATTGGTGAGATGTTATTTGGAAGTCAGGTGCAATTTTTATATAAGGTGAATTAAGCCATAATACCATTATACCATCGCAATTTCTCAGTGCGAACAGTCACGTACACTATACGGATTTCATAGAAATAGCAGAAATATAAAATACCTAATTCAGTCTTTGCATAACCTTATCGCAGTGTAAGATTTCGATATGGACTTCGACATGAATTTCAACTTGATGGATCCTCGAAATTTTTCTGAGTTTGACTTAGTGGCATACCTGTGTGACGATGAGATCCCGTTAAGCGCTGTGAATATTGACGAGGACAATGTATTGGACGACTGTGACATGGATATGACCACTTATTTTGGATCCAATACACTAACACCAGATTCGAGTGCCCATAATAATGACTTCGGAATGAATTCATCAACAAGAGACATCGGCTTATACCACGTTTTCGGCACTGACTCGTCCGTCGAGCCCAACAAGAGTCATGCATCGTGTCCAACTGTGACTCACCGTGGGGAAGTACCGCTTTTGGTGTCTAACTTCTATGAAAATATCCCACATAGGCGCCAACAATATCAATTCCCACAACGTCTACACCAAGAGTACCAGGCCACTCAGCTTCCAGAACATGTAGAGCAACAGCGCCAAACTGTTCAATTCCCATCACGTCTGCAACAAGAGCACCAAGCAGACGACCCTGCACAAAGTGAGCATTCTGAGCTCCATGATCGTAGGTTTCAGCTTGAAAATGTCCAGCAGTTGGAAGACAAACAAGTCCAGCATACATATGGCAAACGTATTAAACACCAGCCACTTACATGTCAGAATGTCCAGAAGCTTCATCACCCACTAGATAATCTCCAACATAGTGAGAAACTTTGTGAATATGTTGTTTCTTCCCGGCATTCTAAAAACAGTAAAGAGTCTATTGCTGAACTAAATATCTTGACTCATCGAACAAGCAACTCAGTTTCTCAGCCAAGCATTTGGACTTCTCAGCTAGACAGCTTTACTCAGCAGCCAAACCTCTCGGTAAACACACAAGATGTTTCATTTGCTCCTTCACTGCCTCAGGCTAAGCCTAACTGTAACAGAAAACTTAATAAAACACGTCAAAGATTCGTTGACTTACGGAGTATTTATGGGTCAACGAAATACCACACAGGTGCAGTCACCTGCTCCCTGTGTGGAATTTCTTGTAAAAACAAAGGAACCCTTAAGAACCACATGAAAACCCACAGGGCTAATAAAAGATAGAGTTGTTCCAATGTGCGACTGTCCTTACTGGAAAAAATCTCGAGCTGCTCGACTTCATTGTCAAGCATTTCGACTCCAGTGCCGAACGACTCGGTAAATACAATTGTCAGTTTGCTCACTCCACCACTATCGAAAGATACACATCAATGCCCGTTTATCCCATATTTCGAAATTACTTGTTTCATGTGAGAAAATTCATATTCTAACAAAGCACTTCTTACAGATCAAAGGGAAGCCCATAGTGCTAACAAACGATATAGGTGTTCCATGTGCGATTGTTCTTTCTCCGAGAAAGCTAACCTTAATCGTCATTTAAATGCTCATAAGGCACCCATGCCCTACGAAGATATAATTCTGGCTCAACAGCAAGAGGAGGACTTGCCGAGCTCCTCGACTTACAGATAAGTTGCCTAATATCCCTCACTCCCATCTAAGCATCTTGAGAGCTTTCGTTAAAATATTTTATGAAGTTTTCTGTATTATGTCTTAGAAAGCTGATATATCGGCTTATATGCATCACCACATATGTTTAGTCATTGTAATTAGATGTATTTATTTATACATTTACATAATCATAGTAATATGATTTATTAAATTTTTACAAATAAAAAATTCAAATGTTTTTTATTGATACACACAAGGGAGATATGTTTGACCAATATGAGAAAGCTCCAATTTATATCCACCCGGTCTCATTTTAAAATGTCTAACCTATTCTTGAAACAATCAAGGGATAAGAACATAAGAATGAAGGTAACTGCAGAATCCTTTTGTTTTAATTAAATTCTTACTAATCATAACTCCAAGATCCCTTTCGCAATCCGAATTCGCAATCTCAACACCATCTAGCTCGAATCTTGTAACTCTATCATCATTACCAAGCCTCAGAACTTTACATTTATCAGCATTAAACTGCATCTGCCATTTTTTTTACCATTTCAAAACCCTATTTAGATTAACTTGAAGTGATAGTGAGGCTTCTTCCATGTTAATTTCCCCAAAGATTTTTGTATCATCTGCAAATTTGCAATTGTTTCTACTCAAACCTGAATCTGAATCATTTATATGAATATTATAAACAACAGAGGGCCCAATACAGAGCCTTGAGGCACTCCACTTACAACATTTTCCCACTCTGACTTAACCCCGTTTATACTATCTCTTTGTTTCCTTTGGTATAGCCATGCCCTAATCCACCTTAATATGACACCCCCAATACCATGACCTCTATCTTTTTAATTAGTCTAAAATAGGAGGTGCCTCGTATGAGCCAATAGGCGTTCTGCAGTTACTTGACAAATTAATTGTTTTAAGGCTAGATAATGATGATACAGTTTCAAGATACGAACTAGTTGAGGTTCTGAAGTCGGATTGCAAAAAGGATCTGAGAGGTATGACTAGTATGATATTAAAACCAAAAATTCAATGCATAACTGTTCGTAATAAGGCAAATAGGACACTGGAATTTATTTATTAATCTAAGCGTTACTAATAATACAACTGTTGTTGTTCGTCAGCTATATTTCTTGCTCAGGTTAGGGCCAAATTTGATTAAAACTGAAGAACAGTTTTGGTAACCGTGCTAAAATGGATATAAATTCACTGGAACGCGTCCAACGTATGATGACAAAGTTAATCCTGCAAACTAGAAACTTGTCATATATATAGAAAGATTGACAAAGCTTAAATTTCATTCGCTTGAAAGGCGAAGAGTTAAAGGTGACATGAAAGAGGTATACAAGTGGATGAATAGTTATAACAATTGGGATATTAATAGGGTATTAAAGGAATCAAGACAATGAATAACACGAAACAATGGGTATAGATAGGATAAGTTTAGATTTATGAAAGACCTGGGTAAATACTGGTTCGGTAACGGGTTGTTGATATGTGGATCCAATTACCGCATAACATGGTGAAGGTGGGGTCCCTTGATTGTTTCGAGCTTGGGGTTGGACATGTATATGAGTGGGATTGGCTGGTTATAAATAGGAGCTGCGTCGTATTGGCCAATAGACCTTTTGCAGTTACCTGTATACATGTTCTCATATTCTTAAGGAACAATAGATATAAATTGGGTAAGTTTAGATTTGAGAAAGACCTGGGGAAATATTGGTTCGGTAACAGTGTTGTTGAATCGTGGAAAGAATTACTACATAAAATAGTAGAAGTAGGATCTTTTGATTGTTTAAAGCATTGGATAGATTCTTATGTATGTTCTTAGAAAGGCGAAGTATTAAGAGTGGAAATAATTGAGGTGTACAAGTGGATGAATAGGCATAACAATGGAGATATAATATAGGCAAATAGGCATAATAATGGAGATATCTCCATAATAATGGAGATATCTCCATAATAATGGAGATATCTCCATAATAACGGAGATACTAAAATCTCATATAAAAATCTCCATTATTATGGAGATTTTATATATAAAATATTATTATCTCCATAACAATGGAGATTATCTCCATAATAATGGAGATACTAAAAAGATTTAAAAGTATCTTCCGTTTCCCTAATTCTTATGTTACATTTCCTATAAGCGGTGTGAATAATAGGTTATTTGTTTGAAGCATTGGTGAGATGTTATTTGGAAGTCAGGTGCAATTTTTATATAAGGTGAATTAAGCCATAATACCATTATACCATCGCAATTTCTCAGTGCGAACAGTCACGTACACTATACGGATTTCATAGAAATAGCAGAAATATAAAATACCTAATTCAGTCTTTGCATAACCTTATCGCAGTGTAAGATTTCGATATGGACTTCGACATGAATTTCAACTTGATGGATCCTCGAAATTTTTCTGAGTTTGACTTAGTGGCATACCTGTGTGACGATGAGATCCCGTTAAGCGCTGTGAATATTGACGAGGACAATGTATTGGACGACTGTGACATGGATATGACCACTTATTTTGGATCCAATACACTAACACCAGATTCGAGTGCCCATAATAATGACTTCGGAATGAATTCATCAACAAGAGACATCGGCTTATACCACGTTTTCGGCACTGACTCGTCCGTCGAGCCCAACAAGAGTCATGCATCGTGTCCAACTGTGACTCACCGTGGGGAAGTACCGCTTTTGGTGTCTAACTTCTATGAAAATATCCCACATAGGCGCCAACAATATCAATTCCCACAACGTCTACACCAAGAGTACCAGGCCACTCAGCTTCCAGAACATGTAGAGCAACAGCGCCAAACTGTTCAATTCCCATCACGTCTGCAACAAGAGCACCAAGCAGACGACCCTGCACAAAGTGAGCATTCTGAGCTCCATGATCGTAGGTTTCAGCTTGAAAATGTCCAGCAGTTGGAAGACAAACAAGTCCAGCATACATATGGCAAACGTATTAAACACCAGCCACTTACATGTCAGAATGTCCAGAAGCTTCATCACCCACTAGATAATCTCCAACATAGTGAGAAACTTTGTGAATATGTTGTTTCTTCCCGGCATTCTAAAAACAGTAAAGAGTCTATTGCTGAACTAAATATCTTGACTCATCGAACAAGCAACTCAGTTTCTCAGCCAAGCATTTGGACTTCTCAGCTAGACAGCTTTACTCAGCAGCCAAACCTCTCGGTAAACACACAAGATGTTTCATTTGCTCCTTCACTGCCTCAGGCTAAGCCTAACTGTAACAGAAAACTTAATAAAACACGTCAAAGATTCGTTGACTTACGGAGTATTTATGGGTCAACGAAATACCACACAGGTGCAGTCACCTGCTCCCTGTGTGGAATTTCTTGTAAAAACAAAGGAACCCTTAAGAACCACATGAAAACCCACAGGGCTAATAAAAGATAGAGTTGTTCCAATGTGCGACTGTCCTTACTGGAAAAAATCTCGAGCTGCTCGACTTCATTGTCAAGCATTTCGACTCCAGTGCCGAACGACTCGGTAAATACAATTGTCAGTTTGCTCACTCCACCACTATCGAAAGATACACATCAATGCCCGTTTATCCCATATTTCGAAATTACTTGTTTCATGTGAGAAAATTCATATTCTAACAAAGCACTTCTTACAGATCAAAGGGAAGCCCATAGTGCTAACAAACGATATAGGTGTTCCATGTGCGATTGTTCTTTCTCCGAGAAAGCTAACCTTAATCGTCATTTAAATGCTCATAAGGCACCCATGCCCTACGAAGATATAATTCTGGCTCAACAGCAAGAGGAGGACTTGCCGAGCTCCTCGACTTACAGATAAGTTGCCTAATATCCCTCACTCCCATCTAAGCATCTTGAGAGCTTTCGTTAAAATATTTTATGAAGTTTTCTGTATTATGTCTTAGAAAGCTGATATATCGGCTTATATGCATCACCACATATGTTTAGTCATTGTAATTAGATGTATTTATTTATACATTTACATAATCATAGTAATATGATTTATTAAATTTTTACAAATAAAAAATTCAAATGTTTTTTATTGATACACACAAGGGAGATATGTTTGACCAATATGAGAAAGCTCCAATTTATATCCACCCGGTCTCATTTTAAAATGTCTAACCTATTCTTGAAACAATCAAGGGATAAGAACATAAGAATGAAGGTAACTGCAGAATCCTTTTGTTTTAATTAAATTCTTACTAATCATAACTCCAAGATCCCTTTCGCAATCCGAATTCGCAATCTCAACACCATCTAGCTCGAATCTTGTAACTCTATCATCATTACCAAGCCTCAGAACTTTACATTTATCAGCATTAAACTGCATCTGCCATTTTTTTTACCATTTCAAAACCCTATTTAGATTAACTTGAAGTGATAGTGAGGCTTCTTCCATGTTAATTTCCCCAAAGATTTTTGTATCATCTGCAAATTTGCAATTGTTTCTACTCAAACCTGAATCTGAATCATTTATATGAATATTATAAACAACAGAGGGCCCAATACAGAGCCTTGAGGCACTCCACTTACAACATTTTCCCACTCTGACTTAACCCCGTTTATACTATCTCTTTGTTTCCTTTGGTATAGCCATGCCCTAATCCACCTTAATATGACACCCCCAATACCATGACCTCTATCTTTTTAATTAGTCTAAAATAGGAGGTGCCTCGTATGAGCCAATAGGCGTTCTGCAGTTACTTGACAAATTAATTGTTTTAAGGCTAGATAATGATGATACAGTTTCAAGATACGAACTAGTTGAGGTTCTGAAGTCGGATTGCAAAAAGGATCTGAGAGGTATGACTAGTATGATATTAAAACCAAAAATTCAATGCATAACTGTTCGTAATAAGGCAAATAGGACACTGGAATTTATTTATTAATCTAAGCGTTACTAATAATACAACTGTTGTTGTTCGTCAGCTATATTTCTTGCTCAGGTTAGGGCCAAATTTGATTAAAACTGAAGAACAGTTTTGGTAACCGTGCTAAAATGGATATAAATTCACTGGAACGCGTCCAACGTATGATGACAAAGTTAATCCTGCAAACTAGAAACTTGTCATATATATAGAAAGATTGACAAAGCTTAAATTTCATTCGCTTGAAAGGCGAAGAGTTAAAGGTGACATGAAAGAGGTATACAAGTGGATGAATAGTTATAACAATTGGGATATTAATAGGGTATTAAAGGAATCAAGACAATGAATAACACGAAACAATGGGTATAGATAGGATAAGTTTAGATTTATGAAAGACCTGGGTAAATACTGGTTCGGTAACGGGTTGTTGATATGTGGATCCAATTACCGCATAACATGGTGAAGGTGGGGTCCCTTGATTGTTTCGAGCTTGGGGTTGGACATGTATATGAGTGGGATTGGCTGGTTATAAATAGGAGCTGCGTCGTATTGGCCAATAGACCTTTTGCAGTTACCTGTATACATGTTCTCATATTCTTAAGGAACAATAGATATAAATTGGGTAAGTTTAGATTTGAGAAAGACCTGGGGAAATATTGGTTCGGTAACAGTGTTGTTGAATCGTGGAAAGAATTACTACATAAAATAGTAGAAGTAGGATCTTTTGATTGTTTAAAGCATTGGATAGATTCTTATGTATGTTCTTAGAAAGGCGAAGTATTAAGAGTGGAAATAATTGAGGTGTACAAGTGGATGAATAGGCATAACAATGGAGATATAATATAGGCAAATAGGCATAATAATGGAGATATCTCCATAATAATGGAGATTATCTCCATAATAATGGAGATACTAAAAAGATTTAAAAGTATCTTCCGTTTCCCTAATTCTTATGTTACATTTCCTATAAGCGGTGTGAATAATAGGTTATTTGTTTGAAGCATTGGTGAGATGTTATTTGGAAGTCAGGTGCAATTTTTATATAAGGTGAATTAAGCCATAATACCATTATACCATCGCAATTTCTCAGTGCGAACAGTCACGTACACTATACGGATTTCATAGAAATAGCAGAAATATAAAATACCTAATTCAGTCTTTGCATAACCTTATCGCAGTGTAAGATTTCGATATGGACTTCGACATGAATTTCAACTTGATGGATCCTCGAAATTTTTCTGAGTTTGACTTAGTGGCATACCTGTGTGACGATGAGATCCCGTTAAGCGCTGTGAATATTGACGAGGACAATGTATTGGACGACTGTGACATGGATATGACCACTTATTTTGGATCCAATACACTAACACCAGATTCGAGTGCCCATAATAATGACTTCGGAATGAATTCATCAACAAGAGACATCGGCTTATACCACGTTTTCGGCACTGACTCGTCCGTCGAGCCCAACAAGAGTCATGCATCGTGTCCAACTGTGACTCACCGTGGGGAAGTACCGCTTTTGGTGTCTAACTTCTATGAAAATATCCCACATAGGCGCCAACAATATCAATTCCCACAACGTCTACACCAAGAGTACCAGGCCACTCAGCTTCCAGAACATGTAGAGCAACAGCGCCAAACTGTTCAATTCCCATCACGTCTGCAACAAGAGCACCAAGCAGACGACCCTGCACAAAGTGAGCATTCTGAGCTCCATGATCGTAGGTTTCAGCTTGAAAATGTCCAGCAGTTGGAAGACAAACAAGTCCAGCATACATATGGCAAACGTATTAAACACCAGCCACTTACATGTCAGAATGTCCAGAAGCTTCATCACCCACTAGATAATCTCCAACATAGTGAGAAACTTTGTGAATATGTTGTTTCTTCCCGGCATTCTAAAAACAGTAAAGAGTCTATTGCTGAACTAAATATCTTGACTCATCGAACAAGCAACTCAGTTTCTCAGCCAAGCATTTGGACTTCTCAGCTAGACAGCTTTACTCAGCAGCCAAACCTCTCGGTAAACACACAAGATGTTTCATTTGCTCCTTCACTGCCTCAGGCTAAGCCTAACTGTAACAGAAAACTTAATAAAACACGTCAAAGATTCGTTGACTTACGGAGTATTTATGGGTCAACGAAATACCACACAGGTGCAGTCACCTGCTCCCTGTGTGGAATTTCTTGTAAAAACAAAGGAACCCTTAAGAACCACATGAAAACCCACAGGGCTAATAAAAGATAGAGTTGTTCCAATGTGCGACTGTCCTTACTGGAAAAAATCTCGAGCTGCTCGACTTCATTGTCAAGCATTTCGACTCCAGTGCCGAACGACTCGGTAAATACAATTGTCAGTTTGCTCACTCCACCACTATCGAAAGATACACATCAATGCCCGTTTATCCCATATTTCGAAATTACTTGTTTCATGTGAGAAAATTCATATTCTAACAAAGCACTTCTTACAGATCAAAGGGAAGCCCATAGTGCTAACAAACGATATAGGTGTTCCATGTGCGATTGTTCTTTCTCCGAGAAAGCTAACCTTAATCGTCATTTAAATGCTCATAAGGCACCCATGCCCTACGAAGATATAATTCTGGCTCAACAGCAAGAGGAGGACTTGCCGAGCTCCTCGACTTACAGATAAGTTGCCTAATATCCCTCACTCCCATCTAAGCATCTTGAGAGCTTTCGTTAAAATATTTTATGAAGTTTTCTGTATTATGTCTTAGAAAGCTGATATATCGGCTTATATGCATCACCACATATGTTTAGTCATTGTAATTAGATGTATTTATTTATACATTTACATAATCATAGTAATATGATTTATTAAATTTTTACAAATAAAAAATTCAAATGTTTTTTATTGATACACACAAGGGAGATATGTTTGACCAATATGAGAAAGCTCCAATTTATATCCACCCGGTCTCATTTTAAAATGTCTAACCTATTCTTGAAACAATCAAGGGATAAGAACATAAGAATGAAGGTAACTGCAGAATCCTTTTGTTTTAATTAAATTCTTACTAATCATAACTCCAAGATCCCTTTCGCAATCCGAATTCGCAATCTCAACACCATCTAGCTCGAATCTTGTAACTCTATCATCATTACCAAGCCTCAGAACTTTACATTTATCAGCATTAAACTGCATCTGCCATTTTTTTTACCATTTCAAAACCCTATTTAGATTAACTTGAAGTGATAGTGAGGCTTCTTCCATGTTAATTTCCCCAAAGATTTTTGTATCATCTGCAAATTTGCAATTGTTTCTACTCAAACCTGAATCTGAATCATTTATATGAATATTATAAACAACAGAGGGCCCAATACAGAGCCTTGAGGCACTCCACTTACAACATTTTCCCACTCTGACTTAACCCCGTTTATACTATCTCTTTGTTTCCTTTGGTATAGCCATGCCCTAATCCACCTTAATATGACACCCCCAATACCATGACCTCTATCTTTTTAATTAGTCTAAAATAGGAGGTGCCTCGTATGAGCCAATAGGCGTTCTGCAGTTACTTGACAAATTAATTGTTTTAAGGCTAGATAATGATGATACAGTTTCAAGATACGAACTAGTTGAGGTTCTGAAGTCGGATTGCAAAAAGGATCTGAGAGGTATGACTAGTATGATATTAAAACCAAAAATTCAATGCATAACTGTTCGTAATAAGGCAAATAGGACACTGGAATTTATTTATTAATCTAAGCGTTACTAATAATACAACTGTTGTTGTTCGTCAGCTATATTTCTTGCTCAGGTTAGGGCCAAATTTGATTAAAACTGAAGAACAGTTTTGGTAACCGTGCTAAAATGGATATAAATTCACTGGAACGCGTCCAACGTATGATGACAAAGTTAATCCTGCAAACTAGAAACTTGTCATATATATAGAAAGATTGACAAAGCTTAAATTTCATTCGCTTGAAAGGCGAAGAGTTAAAGGTGACATGAAAGAGGTATACAAGTGGATGAATAGTTATAACAATTGGGATATTAATAGGGTATTAAAGGAATCAAGACAATGAATAACACGAAACAATGGGTATAGATAGGATAAGTTTAGATTTATGAAAGACCTGGGTAAATACTGGTTCGGTAACGGGTTGTTGATATGTGGATCCAATTACCGCATAACATGGTGAAGGTGGGGTCCCTTGATTGTTTCGAGCTTGGGGTTGGACATGTATATGAGTGGGATTGGCTGGTTATAAATAGGAGCTGCGTCGTATTGGCCAATAGACCTTTTGCAGTTACCTGTATACATGTTCTCATATTCTTAAGGAACAATAGATATAAATTGGGTAAGTTTAGATTTGAGAAAGACCTGGGGAAATATTGGTTCGGTAACAGTGTTGTTGAATCGTGGAAAGAATTACTACATAAAATAGTAGAAGTAGGATCTTTTGATTGTTTAAAGCATTGGATAGATTCTTATGTATGTTCTTAGAAAGGCGAAGTATTAAGAGTGGAAATAATTGAGGTGTACAAGTGGATGAATAGGCATAACAATGGAGATATAATATAGGCAAATAGGCATAATAATGGAGATATCTCCATAACAATGGAGATTATCTCCATAATAATGGAGATACTAAAAAGATTTAAAAGTATCTTCCGTTTCCCTAATTCTTATGTTACATTTCCTATAAGCGGTGTGAATAATAGGTTATTTGTTTGAAGCATTGGTGAGATGTTATTTGGAAGTCAGGTGCAATTTTTATATAAGGTGAATTAAGCCATAATACCATTATACCATCGCAATTTCTCAGTGCGAACAGTCACGTACACTATACGGATTTCATAGAAATAGCAGAAATATAAAATACCTAATTCAGTCTTTGCATAACCTTATCGCAGTGTAAGATTTCGATATGGACTTCGACATGAATTTCAACTTGATGGATCCTCGAAATTTTTCTGAGTTTGACTTAGTGGCATACCTGTGTGACGATGAGATCCCGTTAAGCGCTGTGAATATTGACGAGGACAATGTATTGGACGACTGTGACATGGATATGACCACTTATTTTGGATCCAATACACTAACACCAGATTCGAGTGCCCATAATAATGACTTCGGAATGAATTCATCAACAAGAGACATCGGCTTATACCACGTTTTCGGCACTGACTCGTCCGTCGAGCCCAACAAGAGTCATGCATCGTGTCCAACTGTGACTCACCGTGGGGAAGTACCGCTTTTGGTGTCTAACTTCTATGAAAATATCCCACATAGGCGCCAACAATATCAATTCCCACAACGTCTACACCAAGAGTACCAGGCCACTCAGCTTCCAGAACATGTAGAGCAACAGCGCCAAACTGTTCAATTCCCATCACGTCTGCAACAAGAGCACCAAGCAGACGACCCTGCACAAAGTGAGCATTCTGAGCTCCATGATCGTAGGTTTCAGCTTGAAAATGTCCAGCAGTTGGAAGACAAACAAGTCCAGCATACATATGGCAAACGTATTAAACACCAGCCACTTACATGTCAGAATGTCCAGAAGCTTCATCACCCACTAGATAATCTCCAACATAGTGAGAAACTTTGTGAATATGTTGTTTCTTCCCGGCATTCTAAAAACAGTAAAGAGTCTATTGCTGAACTAAATATCTTGACTCATCGAACAAGCAACTCAGTTTCTCAGCCAAGCATTTGGACTTCTCAGCTAGACAGCTTTACTCAGCAGCCAAACCTCTCGGTAAACACACAAGATGTTTCATTTGCTCCTTCACTGCCTCAGGCTAAGCCTAACTGTAACAGAAAACTTAATAAAACACGTCAAAGATTCGTTGACTTACGGAGTATTTATGGGTCAACGAAATACCACACAGGTGCAGTCACCTGCTCCCTGTGTGGAATTTCTTGTAAAAACAAAGGAACCCTTAAGAACCACATGAAAACCCACAGGGCTAATAAAAGATAGAGTTGTTCCAATGTGCGACTGTCCTTACTGGAAAAAATCTCGAGCTGCTCGACTTCATTGTCAAGCATTTCGACTCCAGTGCCGAACGACTCGGTAAATACAATTGTCAGTTTGCTCACTCCACCACTATCGAAAGATACACATCAATGCCCGTTTATCCCATATTTCGAAATTACTTGTTTCATGTGAGAAAATTCATATTCTAACAAAGCACTTCTTACAGATCAAAGGGAAGCCCATAGTGCTAACAAACGATATAGGTGTTCCATGTGCGATTGTTCTTTCTCCGAGAAAGCTAACCTTAATCGTCATTTAAATGCTCATAAGGCACCCATGCCCTACGAAGATATAATTCTGGCTCAACAGCAAGAGGAGGACTTGCCGAGCTCCTCGACTTACAGATAAGTTGCCTAATATCCCTCACTCCCATCTAAGCATCTTGAGAGCTTTCGTTAAAATATTTTATGAAGTTTTCTGTATTATGTCTTAGAAAGCTGATATATCGGCTTATATGCATCACCACATATGTTTAGTCATTGTAATTAGATGTATTTATTTATACATTTACATAATCATAGTAATATGATTTATTAAATTTTTACAAATAAAAAATTCAAATGTTTTTATTGATACACACAAGGGAGATGTTTGACCAATATGAGAAAGCTCCAATTTATATCCACCGGTCTCATTTTAAATGTCTAACCTATTCTTGAAACAATCAAGGGATAAGAACATAAGAATGAAGGTAACTGCAGAATCCTTTTGTTTTAATTAAATTCTTACTAATCATAACTCCAAGATCCCTTTCCAATCGCAACACCATCTAGCTCGAATCTTGTAACTCTATCATCATTACCAAGCCTCAGAACTTTACATTTATCAGCATTAAACTGCATCTGCCATTTTTTTTACCATTTCAAAACCCTATTTAGATTAACTTGAAGTGATAGTGAGGCTTCTTCCATGTTAATTTCCCCAAAGATTTTTGTATCATCTGCAAATTTGCAATTGTTTCTACTCAAACCTGAATCTGATCATTTATATGAATATTATAAACAACAGAGGCCCCAATACAGAGCCTTGAGGCACCACTTACAACATTTCCCACTCTGACTTAACCCCGTTTATCTATCTCTTTGTTTCCTTTGGTATAGCATGCCCTAATCCACCTTAATATGACACCCCCAATACCATGACCTCTATCTTTTTAATTAGTCTAAAAATAGGAGGCCTCGTATGAGCCAATAGGCGTTCTGCAGTTACTTGACAAATTAATTGTTTTAAGGCTAGATAATGATGATACAGTTTCAAGATACGAACTAGTTAAGGTTCTGAAGTCGGATTGCAAAAGGATCTGAGAGGTATGACTAGTATGATATTAAAACCAAAAATTCAATGCA
>WNGS01044383.1:10422-21444 GCA_020271785.1 Procambarus virginalis
CTTGCTGTCTGGTTGGTTACCTTGCTGGCTGGTTGACTGGCTGGTTGGTTACCTTGCTGTCTGGTTGACTGGCTGGTTGGTTACCTTGCTGTCTGGTTGACTGGCTGGTTGGTTACCTTGCTGTCTGGTTGGTTACCTTGCTGTCTGGTTGGTTACCTTGCTGCTGGTTGGTTACCTTGCTGTCTGTTGGTTACCTGCTGGCTGGTTGGTTACCTTGCTGTCTGGTTGGTTACCTTGCTGTCTGGTTGACTGGCTGGTTGGTTACCTTGCTGTCTGGTTGACGGCTGGTTGGTTACCTTGCTGTCTGTTGACTGGCTGGTTGGTTACCTTGCTGTCTGGTTGACTGGCTGGTTGGTTACCTTGCTGTCTGGTTGGTTACCTTGCTGTCTGGTTGGTTACCTTGCTGTCTGGTTGGTTACCTTGCTGTCTGGTTGGTTACCTTGCTGTCTGGTTGGTTACCTTGCTGGCTGGTGGTTACCTTGCTGTCTGGTTGGTTACCTTGCTGTCTGGATGGTTACCTTGCTGTCTGGTTGGTTACCTTGCTGGCTGGTTGACTGGCTGGTTTGTTACCTTGCTGGCTGGTTGGTTACCTTGCTGTCTGGTTGACTGGCTGGTTGGTTACCTTGCTGTCTGGTTGACTGGCTGGTTGGTTACCTTGCTGTCTGGTTGACTGGCTGGTTGGTTACCTTGCTGTCTGGTTGACTGGCTGGTTGGTTACCTTGCTGTCTGGTTGGTTACCTTGCTGTCTGTTGACTGGCTGGTTGGTTACCTTGCTGTCTGGTTGGTTGACTGGCTGGTTGGTTACCTTGCTGGCTAGTTGGCTGCTGATTAGCTCTGTTGTTACCTTGCTGTCTGTTGACTGGCTGGTTGGTTACCTTGCTGTCTGGTTGACTGGCTGGTGGGTTACCTTGCTGTCTGGTTGACTGGCTGGTTGGTTACCTTGCTGGCTGGTTGGTTACCTTGCTGTCTGGTTGGTTACCTTGCTGTCTGGATGGTTACCTTGCTGTCTGGTTGACTGCTGGTTGGTTACCTTGCTGTCTGGTTGACTGGCTGGTTGGTTACCTTGCTGTCTGGTTGACTGGCTGGTTGGTTACCTTGCTGTCTGGTTGACTGGCTGGTTGGTTACCTTGCTGTCTGGTTGGTTACCTTGCTGTCTGGTTGACTGGCTGGTTGGTTACCTTGCTGTCTGGTTGACTGGCTGGTTGGTTACCTTGCTGGCTAGTTGGCTGGCTGATTAGCTGGCTGGTTGGTTACCTTGCTGTCTGGTTGACTGGCTGGTTGGTTACCTTGCTGTCTGGTTGACTGGCTGGTGGTTACCTTGCTGTCTGGTTGACTGGCTGGTTGGTTACCTTGCTGGCTGGTTGGTTACCTTGCTGTCTGGTTGGTTACCTTGCTGTCTGGATGGTTACCTTGCTGTCTGGTTGACTGGCTGGTTGGTTACCTTGCTGTCTGGTTGACTGGCTGGTTGGTTACCTTGCTGTCTGGTTGACTGGCTGGTTGGTTACCTTGCTGTCTGGTTGACTGGCTGGTTGGTTACCTTGCTGGCTGGTTGGTTACCTTGCTGTCTGGTTGACTGGCTGGTTGGTTACCTTGCTGTCTGGTTGACTGGCTGGTTGGTTACCTTGCTGGCTAGTTGGCTGGCTGATTAGCTGGCTGGTTGGTTACCTTGCTGTCTGGTTGACTGGCTGGTTGGTTACCTTGCTGTCTGGTTGACTGGCTGGTTGGTTACCTTGCTGTCTGGTTGACTGCTGGTTGTTACCTTGCTGTCTGGTTGGTTACCTTGCTGTCTGGTTGGTTACCTTGCTGTCTGGATGGTTACCTTGCTGTCTGGTTGACTGGCTGGTTGGTTACCTTGCTGGCTGGTTGGTTACCTTGCTGTCTGGTTGGTTACCTTGCTGTCTGGATGGTTACCTTGCTGTCTGGTTGGTTACCTTGCTGTCTGGTTGACTGGCTGGTTGGTTACCTTGCTGTCTGGTTGGTTACCTTGCTGTCTGGTTGGTTACCTTGCTGGCTGGTTGGTTACCTTGCTGTCTGGTTGGTTTACCTTGCTGTCTGGATGGTTACCTTGCTGGCTGGTTGGTTACCTTGCTGTCTGGTTGGTTACCTTGCTGGCTGGTTGACTGGCTGGTTGGTTACCTTGCTGTCTGGTTGACTGGCTGGTTGGTTACCTTGCTGTCTGGTTGACTGGCTGGTTGGTTACCTTGCTGTCTGGTTGGTTACCTTGCTGTCTGGTTGGTTACCTTGCTGTCTGGTTGGTTACCTTGCAGTCTGGTTGGTTACCTTGCTGTCTGGTTGGTTACCTTGCTGTCTGGTTGGTTACCTTGCTGGCTGGTTGGTTACCTTGCTGTCTGGATGGTTACCTTGCTGTCTGGATGGTTACCTTGCTGTCTGGATGGTTACCTTGCTGGCTGGTTGACTGGCTGGTTGGTTACCTTGCTGGCTGGTTGGTTACCTTGCTGTCTGGTTGACTGGCTGGTTGGTTACCTTGCTGTCTGGTTGACTGGCTGGTTGGTTACCTTGCTGTCTGGTTGACTGGCTGGTTGGTTACCTTGCTGTCTGGTTGACTGGCTGGTTGGTTACCTTGCTGTCTGGTTGACTGGCTGGTTGGTTACCTTGCTGGCTGGTTGACTGGCTGGTTGGTTACCTTGGTGGCTGGATGGTTACCTTGCTGTCTGGTTGGTTACCTTGCTGTCTGGTTGGCTGGCTGGTTGGTTACCTTGCTGACTGGTTGGCTGGCTGGTTGGCTGGCTGGCTGGTTGGTTACCTTGCTGGCTGGTTGGCTGGCTGATTGGCTAGCTGATTGGCTGGCTGATTTGTTACCTGGCTGGCTGGCTGATTGGTTACCTTGCTGGCTGTCAGAAATCCGACACACGTTAACATACTATAGTTACCCCATTAAGAAAATAGAGAATGGGTGATTCTGTGACGTCATCACAGCATGACGTAGTTTCACTAGACGTAAATTTAAAACTCTTAATTATTCCTTTAAACCACAGTCTAATGTTTAAATTAAATAAAATAGCATTCACTAAGACTGAATAAATATAATTAGCAGTAAAAATACATTACAGAGTCCTTTGCTATTGTTAAAATAGCTTTGTCTTTAAGACAACATTATTGGAACACCAGCTGAGGGAGGCGAGTCATGCACAGAGAGAACTTGTAAACAGAGGAACACGAGATATGGGGGACTCCTGGTTCAACCTTGAAGCCGAGCGGACGTCTGGACACCTCCTCCGCCTGGGTGCCGCCTGATCTCGTCTTGTTTTCGCGTTTTGGCTTTGCTACTGCCGTTTGGCATCCCTTTTCAGCGGTCCGATTGTACGACGCCTGGCACACATATCGCTTGGGTCACAGGATTGTTGATAGATTTTTTTTTACCTGTTCTGGATGGTTCTCCCGGCGGGGTGACGGTGTTCGGGGCCCGGCTTGGCCGAGAGGTGCCGGGGGTTGGCGGGTCTTGGTGGGCTCCTGGTGTGCCCTCCGTCGTGCTGGCCGGCCGGCTTCTGCTCTGCCGGGGGACACTGGATGACTTTTTGCGTTTTAGTTAGGGGCAGAGTTTTGGTTTTGCTACCTGGTGTTCTGTGTGTGGAGCGAGGCCGGTGCTTGTCACCCTGAGGGACTCCTGGGGTTCCCCAATCATCTGCCTGACTGTGCGTTTATTTGCCGTATGGTATATTAGTTTCTAGTGATTTACGTCACTCGTTTTGCGATTTGGCTTGGCGTTCCACCTCTCCAGGCTTCATGATTCACCCTTAATGGTTACGCTGGGGCGCATCCGATCCCACGATCGTCGTCGCCCCTAAATCAACAACAGTAGCAACACGAGACATGGGCTCCTGGAGTTCTTGCGACATGCTTCATGCACGATAGACAACACTATCCTAGTGCCTTGCCACAGAAATTTCTACCACCACAGGAGTACCTGAGTACCCGTCTTACCAATTATCTATTACATGTTTTTTGCCATTTACTCTTTAGATAGATAGGTCTGGCGGTTATATAGTGAGCTTAAAGCTCAACAAAAGTAGCTGTACACCGACGCTACAGTGCCAGGGGCCATTACAAGGCCCTGGAGCACATGTAGCCTAGCTGTACACCGACGCTACAGTGTCAGGCGCCATTACAAGGCCCTGGAGCACATGTAGCCTAGCTGTGCACCGACGCTACAGTGCCAGGCACCATTACAAGGCCCTGGAGCACATGTAGCCTAGCTGTACACCGACGCTACAGTGCCAGGCACCATTACAAGGCCCTGGAGCACATGTAGCCTAGCTGTACACCGACGCTACAGTGCCAGGCACCATTACAAGGCCCTGGAGCACATGTAGCCTAGCTGTACACCGACGCTACAGTGCCAGGCACCATTACAAGGCCCTGGAGCACATGTAGCCTAGCTGTACACCGACGCTACAGTGCCAGGCACCATTACAAGGCCCTGGAGCACATGTAGCCACACCCTAACAGAAGTAGGAGGAAACAACATATCCAGCCAAGTCAGGCCATACCTGGATCAGATTTACACAAATCGTTTTATTCAACAAAGTAGATAGATTTAATAATACTGTAGATTAGGCCACCATATGTGGTATAATTTATATTTTGCAAGAGGTAAACAATTGTAGCTTATCATTTATCTAGTCATAGTGGTATAAGCTATCATTGTCCCTCCAAATTATGTGTAGATAAGATTCTGGCAGGCTGAATCAAAATATACAGTCCATTTAGTATCATAATAATTCAGTATTCAAGTTAATAAAAAAATACAATAAAAATATATAAATACCTGCTAGGATTTTCCCTCACTGGCTGGTTGGCTGACTGGCTGACTGGTTGGCTGGCTTGGCTGGCTGATTGGCTGCTTTGTTAGCTGGCTGGCTGGCAAGAGGGTTAGATGGTTGGCTGGCTGGTTACCTCGCTGGTTGGCTGGCTGACTGGTTGGTTTCCTGGCTAGTTATTTGGCTGGCTGGCTGCCTGATTGGCTGGCGCTACCTGATTTGCTGGCTGCCTGGTTGACTCACTCGCTAACTGGCTGGCTGGCTAGCTGGCTAGCTGGCTAGCTGGCTGGCTAGCTGGCTGGCTGCCTAGCTGGCTAGCTGGCTAGCTGGTCAGTGGGCTGCCTGGTTGGTTGGCTGGATGGCTGGCTGTTTGGCTGGCTGGCTGGCTCGCTGGTTGGCTGGCCAGTTGGATGCCTGGGGGGGGGTTAGTTGGTTGGCTGGCTGGGTGGTTTATTGGCTGGCTGGTTGGTTGGCTGGCTGGTTGGCTGGCTGGCTGGTTGGCTGGCTGGCTGGCTGGCTGGCTGGTTGGTTGGTTGGCTGGTTGGTTGGTTGGCTGGTTGGCTGGCTGGCTGGCTGGCTGGCTGGCTGGTTGGCTGGTTGGTTGGTTGGCTGGTTGGCTGGCTGGGTGGTTATTGGCTGGCTGGTTGGCTGGCTGGCTGGGTGGTTTATTGGCTGGCTGGTTGGCTGGCTGGCTGGCTGGTTGGTTGGTTGGCTGGTTGGCTGGCTGGCTGGCTGGCTGGTTGGCTGGCTGGCTGGTTGGCTGGTTGGTTGGTTGGCTGGTTGGCTGGCTGGCTGGTTGGCTGGTTGGTTGGTTGGCTGGTTGGCTGGTTGGCTGGTTGGCTGGCTGGTTGGTTGGCTGGCTGGGTGGTTTATTGGCTGGCTGGTTGGTTGGTTGGCTGGTTGGCTGGCTGGCTGGTTGGCTGGTTCGTTGGTTGGTTGGCTGGCTGGCTGGAAGGTTGGCCGGCTGGCTGGCTGGAAGGTTGGCCGGCTGGCTGGCTGGAAGGTTGGCCGGCTGGCTGGCTGGTTGGCCAGCTGGATGGTTGGCCAGCTGGCTGTCTGACAGGCTGCTGGTTGCGGGGGATGAGTGCTGAAAGTTGGTTAATCTCTCTTTCTTCCAAGCAGCGTTGTGGCGGTCACAGCCGGAAGAGTAATCTCTCACTGTGGCGTTTTTCGTCCTCCGCGGCTCCCAGACATCTGAGGCTCGCAATTGTTGTTTTTTGTTTTCCCACGTGACGAAATGTTTTAAAAGTCCACATCCGCCACTTACGACAAAGCTCCTTCGCTTGAAATATTGCCCTGAAATTTGTCACTAATTTTGTCTACATTAATGTGGAATATGTCGCTAATTTGTGCCAATATATTACCGAAATATGTCAAACATTGGTCACATTATCTTTACCAGTTATAAATAGAATAAAACTTCCATTATTATCTGCCTGGTTTATTCATCTAGTGTTTACAGTATTGCTACAATATGCCACTAAATATAATGAAACCATTTCCATATTGTTTAAGACCACTGCTGAAGCTCGGCACTAATTGTAACAATAATTTACTCAAAATGTAAACCCGGACAAATGTTGGCTCAACACTAACAAATTTTCTCTCCGTCGTGAATTATAATGTGTAGCCTAATGAGAAGAAAACAGGAAGGGGACAGTAAAACACCTAATTCCAATCCCAGTGGTGACATAGGAGGCAAGAGGGAGAGGGGCAGTACACGACCCTCTGCGGAGGTAACCGCTGGCAACACAATCCGCCCATTAACACGGGTTTACCACAAAACTGGTTTGCGGCATTTTGTTACATTTAGAACAGCTTGAGCAGACTTTGGTTGGTTGGACCTTGATTAATGTGGAAAGTTTGTATATATATATATATATATATATATATATATATATATATATATATATATATATATATATATATATATTAGTAAGGTGAAAACAAACTTTCAACAAAACACAGAACACGGAACAATGGGTATAAGTTAAAGGGCAGACTTGTAACTGCAGGCGGCCTATTGGCCCAATAGGCCATCTGCAGTTACAAGTCTGCCCTTTAATATATATATATATATATATATATATATATATATATATATATATATATATATATATATATATATATATATATATATATATATATATATCATAATGTTGTTTGAGCAAATAAAGGTTGTTTTGCCTGACATTCATACAACCAACCCTGAGGACAGCACACTCCTAGGTGCTCCTCTTGGAAGGAATGCCATCGACGAGGTCCTTGGTAAGAAGATCACTGACCTGAAGAGAATGAACGAGAGGATTGAAGACATCGATGCCATGATGCACTTTACCTCATCACCAGATGCTTGTCCCTCCCCAGGCTGACCTACTTTCTAAGATGTTCGCCATCTTTCAACAATATTAAATTAGAAGAGTACGACAGCTTGCTGAGATCAACACTAGAAAAAGCCCTCAATCTTTCCTTCAGCAACTCACAGTGGAAACAGGCCTCCATTCCTGTCAGACTCGGGGGCCTTGGCGTGCGCACAGCAACACAAATTGCTGTACCAGCTTCCTGTCCTCTTCAGTGGGGTCTGACAACTTGGTGAAGGAAATCCTACCTGAGCACCTAGTTCAACAGGCAGGGGTACATGATCCCAGCTTCACAGACTGCACAACCAAATGGGTCTCTCTCGCAGGACCAGCACCCCAACCACTGCCTTCTGAAGCCCATAAGCAATCCAGCTGGGATCGCCCCATTGCCGACCAAGAATCTGCGACTTTGCTAGAAGCTGCGACAACACCACATGACACTGCCCGACTTAGAGCAGTAGCAGCTCCCCATGCAGGTGATTTCCTATTAGCAATCCCAATGTCAGCAACCGGCACCCGTCTCACACCGCAGGCCCTCCGAATTGCCGTGGCTCTCCGTCTCGCTGCCCCAATCCACACCGAATACAGGTGTATTTGCGGCGAGGCAGAGGCCGGCAGGTACGGACGGCATGGCCTTCTCTGCCAAAGGACAGGAGGATGGTATGCAAGACACGGCGAGGTCAATGACATTATTAAGAGAAGCCTTACCACAGCCGGCTGTCCAGCAGAGAGAGAGCCCCGCTACCTAATGTCCCGCAACTCTGATGAGCCTGTCGATCGCCCAGATGGAATCATGGTGAACCCCTGGAAGAATGGTAGACAGTTGGTGTGGGACTACACTTGCGTCTCAACTTTAGCCAATACCTATGTTGACTTCAGTGCTACTCAAGCAGGAGGAGCTGCCAATCACCGGGAAGAGGCCAAGTCACGTAAATAAAGAGACCTTGAGCACACTACAATTTTGTCCCCATTGCCTCAGAGACACTTGGTGCCTGGGGTAAAAGTGCTGCAAGCTTTTTGAAGGAGTTGGGGTCTATGCTAATCGAAACAACTAGAGACCCTAGAGCTGCCAGTTTTCTTTTTCAGCGCCTTAGTGTGGCAATCCAGAGAGGAAATGCTCATTGCATCCGTGGTTCCTGCCCGCCATCTGAGGAGCTGGAGGAGCTTTTGAACTTGTGACAACAGCCTTGTACCCTGATGTAATCAATATTGTAACTTTTTTTGTGTAATGAATTTTCAAATAAAGTTAGATAATATACACACATACCAAAAGAATAGGGGTGGTAGAGAAGAAATATCAAAGTGTTCAGTGAGGATCCACAAGGTCTTCTCTGAGTACTCTTTATTTTCTTCTCCGAGGCTATGGTCCCTACACTTGCAGAGGTGGTATCCCTTCTAGGTATCTATTATATATTATATATATATATATTATATATATATAATATATATATATATATATTATATATTATATATATATATAATTTATCCATCGAGCAGAAGGTCTTAGTTGACAAAGAACTTGAAACCGGCCATATACTGCAGGTATGTTGATGACATTTTTAGACAGGTACCATTATGTCAGACGTCTGCAGGAGCTGAAGGAGGCATTCGAGCGGAATTCTGTGTTGAGTTTCACTTATGAGATGGAGATGGATGGGAAGATGTCCTTCTAAATGTAACAGTTATGGAAAGGAGTGGAGGTTTCCACACTGCAGTCTACATTAAGGAAACAACATAGGAATGCCTCAATTTAATAATGCTGACTGCCCAGAAGGTACAGAGGCGTGTTTGTCAATGCTTACGTCGACTATGCTCTCAGCCACAGCTCAGGATGGAAGCAATTGATGAAGAACTCTGTAGGGTAAGGCAAGTCCTAGTCAACAACGGCTTCTCTAATGGTTTTGTTGAAGATATCATAAAAAGAAAGGTAAAACGCCATGCAACCTCTGAAGAGTCAACTAACACAACACATATACCCCCTATTAAGACTATTTTAAGGAACTTCTTTTCGACAGCTCATAAAACGAGGAAAAGAGTCCTAAAAGATATTGTTGATAGGAACGATATCCCCTACAGACAAAATCATAAAATACAATAGACGATTTACTATAAAACCAAAAAAAACGGGCAATATTCTCATGAAAAATTATTCAGACACAAAGCAGAATGCCTAGAAGGAAACCAACGTTGTCTCATGCCTTCAAATGCCCACTTGGGGACTGTAAGCCCCAAAGAACTCAGTAATATATGGCAAGACAACAACGTCTCTTTCCAGGCGATTAACAAGGCATAAACAACAGGGCTCCATAAAGGAACATATATGTGGGAGTACTGTCTCCCAAGATCCTCCCACAGCTGACTTGAATGGCTCATTGCAGTGCACAGTGCCTGATCCCGTGCACAAAGCCTATCTCTCTTAATTCTGGATAGTTTTCTGGCATGATGGGTATCTCCAGAATGCCCATTTAACCAGGAATACTTTCGTAATACGTAGGCCGCCGTATGTCTAGGCAGGAAGTAGATACAGGAAAGAGTTAAGCATACTGTCCATCAAGGGTCAGTGAGTACATGGTTGGTGCCCGCGTGGGACCGAGGGGAGACGCCAGAGCGTCTGACCTCTGGGGTCAACCACCGGCGCGATGTTGAATACAGCTATGACGTGTTCATGACGTCACTCCTGCTACTGCTCATCGAACGAGCTAATATGATTGGTTCCCGCTCATTTGCTGCAATGTTATTCGTCAAATTGTAACTCCTTTTGTGTTGTGTGCAACGAGATGCCCGGCACCCTTGCAAACTCATTCTTGTGAGGGATCTCTTGCAAAGTGTACGTGTTCTGTTCTACCGGCCAATAGACTGAACACCGTACTAACCTCTCAGCCGTCAAGTTAAACTCAGGTCTTTGCGATATACCACACATTCGCCAGAATCACGAGTGCGAATATATGGTTTAGAAGCCTAAAGTGACAAATCTCCAGAGTTCGAAACAGACTGGTATCAGGGAACGCCTGGTGACAAATGATCGTCGTGAGTGACCTAGAGTGAACTACGGCAGTGCCGCCACCTAAGTACTCTGTGTGTGACATTACCACAGTGTAGCAGTGTAGTGCATGGTACCGCCTCTCATCCTGAGCGTGTACCTCAGTACCCTCGAGCGCCCGCGGCCGCCCTAGCTCCTACGTGACGCTCACCACCTCACGCACCGCCAGTGCCAGTGTGTAGTGCGTGTGTCTGTCTGTTAAGCATACAGCACGCCCTACTCACGAAATCATCTCAAGATACTGCGAGTACCTCCGCGTCTTACGAGCGAAACCAGCTATCAGGCCACCTGAGTGCTTGTATAAACGAGTCTTGAGTGAGTGCGTAAGGAAAGGGTACCTTATCTGTAAGTACAAGATCTTGTAATTGTTTTATTGTGTCTGTCCGTGTTGATCTGAGGGGTCAACCACAGATCTCACCTTCTTATACCTGTCGCAGGTTATAGGTGAATCGACGGTGAATGCGTGTTTATCTGTGTGGTATCACGGCATTTCACTCGTCTGTGGATGTGAGCTTCACATACACCACACATTTAGGGAATTGTACTGTGGTAGCTTTATTGTAATTTAAATTCGGCCATCATAATGTGTTGACTATCAGAATGTTGCCTCTTGGCATAGCTCTCTTCAGGCTTTTGGGATTTGTATCCCTCCAAAGAAATGCATTTCTTGTAGTGTGTGATGACTCTGTAAGAGCCTACCTCACTCTCTAATATAACGATGTGATGTACAAGTGAATGCATGCATATAATTGTTTTTTTTTTCCTCGACGTATCTTTATTTGTTTAAGTTTTACAAACCACGATTTACAGGCGATTTATATATATATATATATATATATATATA
>WNGS01044395.1:0-12195 GCA_020271785.1 Procambarus virginalis
GACTAGCACTTACGATTTTATTATTGAATGAATGCCTTAGTGCTTATATATTTTTTATATAAACATTGCACACTGTTGGAAACTACAGAGAGACACTTACCAGCCATCCCCCCGCAAGCACTCTAGGTGAATACACAGCGTGTCGTCGTAATCCTGTGTGGTCTTCAGGTCTCCACGTGGGTCCCGCTGGTGCGACTGATGCTCCCTCAAGGAATCGATCTTCACTAGCTATCTTCTCTAAATTCACTACGATAATTCACCACGAGATGTGATCATGTGTTGCATTACAATGCCACTGTTCGATTTACTCTGTCCTGATCCCTACTGCATAGTACACCCGCTCCCTTGACCCTATTGTTCCCTCGGTATACACGGACCATTGCCCCTATACGTCTGCTCCCTATGTGCGTGCGTGTGTGTGTGTGTGTGTTGTGTGTGTGTGTGTGTGTGTTGTGTGTGTGTGGTGTTGTGTGTGTGTGGGTGGTGTGTGTGTCGTGCGTGTGTGTGTGTGTTGTGTGTGTGTGTGTGTTGTTGTGTGTGGTGTGTGTGTGTGTGTGTTGTGTTGTGTGTACTCACCTATTTGTGCTTGCAGGATCGAGCATTGACTCTGGATCCCGCCTTTCCAGCTATCGGTTGTTTACAGCAATGACTCCTGTCCCATTTCCCTATCATACCTAATTTTAAAATTATGATAGTTTGAGTTTTGCTTCCATAACCTGTTCCCAAGTGCATTCCATTTTTTCACTACTCTCACGCTAAAAGAAAATTCCTAACATCTCTGTGACTCATCTGAGTTTCCAGTTTCCACCCATGTCCCCTCGTTCTGTTATTATTACGTGTGAACATTTCATCTATTTCCACTTTGTCAATTCCCCTAAGTATTTTATATGTCCCTATCATATCTCCTCTCTCCCTTCTTTCCTCTAGTGTCGTAAGGTCAGTTCCTTCAGACGCTCTTCATATCCATCCCTCGTAACTCCGGGACGAGCCTCGTCGCAAACCTCTGAACCTCCAGTTTCCTTATGTGTTTCTTCAGGTGGGGGCTCCATGATAGCGTGGCATACTCTAAAACTGGTCTCACGTAGGCAGTGTAAAGCGCCCTAAAAGCCTCCTCACTTAGGTTTCTGAATGAAGTTCTAATTTTCGCCAGTGTTGAGTACGCTGCTGTCGTTATCCTATTTATATGTGTCTCAGGAGTTAGATTAGGTGTCACATCCACTCCCAGGTCTCTTTCTCGAATCGTTACAGGTAGGCAGTTCCCCTTCATTGTGTACTGTCCCTTTGGTCTCCTATCACCTGATCCCATTTCCATAACTTTACATTTACTGGTGTTGAACTCCAGTAGCCATTTCCCTGACCATCTCTGTAACCTGTTTAAGTCCTCTTGGAGGATCCAACAATCCTCGTCTGCCACAACTCTTCTCATTAATTTGCGTCATCCGCAAACATTGACATGTATGATTCCACTCCTGTAAACATGTCATTTACGTAAATTAGAAAGAGGATTGGTCCCAGCACCGATCCTTGAGGTACTCCACTTGTTACTGTGTGGGGGTTTTCCTTTTTTTTTTTGCTGTCACGACTGCAATGCGTACGTCGCCAATGTACATGTGGCAGACGCTTCACGAAGCTGTCGGAATTAGCAAAATAGAAAATACGAGAGCAACCGTACAGGGCCTGGGAGCAAGGTCGAGTTAGAGTCCTTGTGGGTCTCTTCTCAGACTAGCCTCACCTGGTCCTGCTCCACGTTGGTCGTTGGAATCTCCTCAATGATGTAACACTTTAAGGGACTCCTAGGGTCCTCATCAAATTTATAGTTTAGTGACTTACAGGCAACTCGGTGTTGAAGACACTTAGAGCTGAAGGCTGGAGTAATATTGGCAGTATTCAGAAGTGGTTCAACGGAAACACCGCATAAAGCTTAACAGTAGTTTATTTACTAACTTAACCACTAATACACAGGGTGCTTGATTTACTTTAGATTGGCGTCAGCAAAGCTATGGTTGCATTAGCGAGACTCTTGACGTCTGGCTAATCGACTCGTATCCACTCGTGGAGAAACACCTAACTTAACACAGTTGACAGCCAATCACTAACACGGCAACCTAACTGCCGGTATGCAAAGGGATCACAAGAGTTCCAACCGGATACTCGGTAATGATGATATGCAATAACACAATAATAATCACACAATACTAAATGTGTGGTGTATGTGAAGCTCACATCCACAGACGAGTGAAATGCTGTGATACCACACAGATAACACGCATACACCGTCGATTCACCTATAACCTGCGACAGGTATAAGAGGTGAGAACTGTGGTTGATCCCTCAGATCAACACAGACACAATAAAACAATGACAAGATCTTGTACTTACAGATAAGGTACCTTTCCTTACGCACTCACTCAGACTCGTTTATACAAGCACTCGTAGGTGGCCTGATAGCTGGTTTCGCTCGTAGACACGGAGGGTACTCGCAGTATCTTGAGATGATTTCGTGAGTAGGGCGTGCTGTATGCTTAACAGACAGACACACGCGCACACACTGGCACTGACGGTGCGTGAGGTGGTGACGTCACGTAGGAGCTAGGGCGGCGGCGGGCGCTCGAGGTACTGAGGTACACGCTCAGGATGAGTGGCGGTACCATGCACTACACTGTACACTGTGGTAATGTCACACACAGATTACTTAGGCGGCGGCACTGCCTTAGTTCACTCTAGGTCACTCACGACGATCTTTGTCACCAGGGGTTACCTGATACCAGTCTGTTTCGCTCTGGAGATTTGTCACTTTAGGCTTCTAAACAATATATTCCCACTCGTGATTCTGGCGAGTGTGTGGTATATCGCAAAGACGCTGAGTTAACTTGACGGTGAGGGATAGACGGTGATCAGTCTATTGGCCGGTAGAACAGAACACGTCCTCTTCGTATGGTCTCTCTCACGTGAATGAGTTTGCAAGGGTGCCGGGCATCTCGTGGCACACAACACAAAAGGAGTTACAATTTGACCAATAGCATTGCAGCAAATGAGCGGGAACCAATCATATTAGCTCGTTCGATGAGCAGTAGCAGGAGTGACGTCATGAACACGTCATAGCTGTTATTCAACATCGCGCCGGTTGACCCCAGAGGTCAGACGCTGCTGGCGCCTTCCCCTGTCTCTCACGCGGGCACCAGCCATGTACTCACTGACCCTTGGTGGCCAGTATGCTTAAGCTCCCTGTATCTACTTCCTACCTAGACATACGGCGGCCTACGTATTTTAACAGCGTTCCTGGTTAAGTGGGCATTCTGGAGATACCCAACATGCCAGAAAACTATCCAGGATTAAGGGAAATAGGCTTTGTGCACAAGATCAGTGCACTGTGCACTGCAATGAGCCATTCAAGTCGGCTGTGGGAGGATCTTGGGAGACATACTCCCACATTGGCCAAGACTATGTCTGGTAGCAGCATCAATCGTTCTGGAGGTGTTAAGAGGAAGAAGGTTGTCCTAACAATTAAAGACAAGTTTCTGTTATACACTTCAACCAGTGAGGCATCACAGGCAAGCCAAATGCCTTCAACAAGTGAGGTGCCATAGGCAAGCCAAGCGCCTTCAACAAGTGAGGCATCACAGGCAAGCCAAATGCCTTCAACAAGTGAGGCTTTACAGGCAAGCCAAGCGCCTTCAACAAGTGAGGTGCAAGCAAGCGCCTTTACCATTAAATTGCGCATCGCATCATATGATGCTTTGACCGACTTGCAGTAAATTGCGCATCGCATCATATGATGCTTTGGAGTACTACGCAAGATTTAAACGGCCCGCGGATACACGGGGTTCGCCACTTCTTCATCAGGGCTCTTGTAAACAGATGCCATTTTTTTTTTTTTAAATCGTGGGCCAAATTCCCGGGTGTTAGGGGCCTCAGTATTGAGTGAGCTACCAAGCCTGACGCACGCAGCATGAGCTCACAGCACTGCTGTTCAGCTTGTGACCACAGCATCGCCTAAAAATGCCATAATATACTTGTTCATGCTATTATCTAGCGATGATATTTTTACAGAAGACCCCTGACTGTGATAAAACTGACCAGGGTTCTAATAAAAGCACGATTGTGGTGATATTTAACTCTGTGCACCATGGAGGGAGGAGTAATGATGTGGGAGGGGAGGGTGGTGGCATTGTCTTCTGACTGTGTGTGGCCACCTTTTATTGACTACACTCACCATACCAGCTAAGTGGTTCGCTATGGTGAACACAAATGTCGATACTTATATATAACGTGTGTATAGAGGGTATAAACAGCAATAGGAGTAGGTTGGGAGCCGCCATTTGGTAAGGGATGTGGCGGCGTCTGCACGACTTATCATGTTGTTTACTGCTGACCACTATATGTCTTTGGGCACCATACCAGTTTGCTTGTACAAGTATGGTGAATAAAACGGGTAGATATAAAGTGTGTATATAGCGTAATAACACCACAAACAGTATTGTTGGAGGAGAAATATTAGTGCGTCTGGCCTTGAGGGCGGCCGCCACCAGCTGACTGTGTGAGTAGCTACGTCTTTGTGCCTTTACTCACCATACAAGCTTAGATGTACAGTTATGGTGAACAAAACATGTAAATACTTACATATAACGTCTGTATATAAAAGCAAAAACAGTATGGTGGGAGAATGGTGGCAAGTCAGGTAAGGTGAGGGACGGAGGGAGTGGCAGCCAGTGGCGGGCTGCCACTGGCTGCCATTGCCACTGCCACTCAGCATACCAACTTAGTGGTTCGTTATGGTGAACACGAATGTAGATACATATATATAGCGTCTGTATATAGTGAATAAAAGCAAAAACAGTATTGTGGGAGGAGAATGTGGGTAAGTCAGGTGACTTAAGGGAGGGAGGAAGTAGCAGCCAGTGGCGGGCTGCCACTGGCACTGCCACTCAGCATGCCAACTTAGTGGTTCGTTATGGTGAACACGAATGTAGATACTTATATATAACATCTGTATATAGTGAATAAAAGCAAAAACCAGTATGGTGGGAGTAGAATATGGGCAAATGAATGGCTGGCTGGTTTGTTGTGGTCACTCCTCATTACTTTTTGACTCATAATAGCAGCTTAGTGGTTTGTTATGGTGAACAAAACATGCAGATACTTATATATATAACCTGTGTATATAGTGTAATAACTGACAAAGTATTTGTTCACTGTTTGATGAACATAATTGAATCAACAATATGCACACCATATTTTTGAGTACAGCGATGATTAACTCATTTTATTATATAAATATATCATACTACACACTATTGAATAATATTACAGCAAAAAAACTACGAAAAATCAATCAGAGACATTGAAATAATTAGGTAATTATCTCTTTGTTGCAACTCTGGCCTGACAGCTGGAGAGTAACAGACCGTCTGGGACGCACGCTGAGTCAGCGCCTGTTTTTTGCCAGACTTCCCCGCCCTATAGCAGGCAATATATGCCACTTACGATTTTTTTATTATTTTTCCCATGATCAGTGAACACAAATTAACAGGTTTAGAAGAAAAAAATAATTTTTCTGATGGGAGCCACTACGGCTCCCTGGAGCTTATCGGGCTAATGTATGTTATATTAGACCGGGACATTAGCTAAGGAGTGCCAAAACCTGGCCCCTTCATAGAGGTTTCAGGGAGCAATGACCCTGGAAAACCCCTTTGTGGTTGGGGTTTTCCTTATCTGCCATCGACCGGGGTTAGGCACCCAGAAAGGTAGGTATAACAAAACAAACCCCACATGGTAAAAAACTAAAACAAAAAACAGAACAGAGAGGTAGAAACTCCCTACAATCACAAGGAAACAAGCAAACATCACACTTTACTGCCGCGCCAATCGTCCGCGCAGCTCTTCCCTCCCCGAGAGGGGGAGGGGGATGCCCCGGACCTACCGTGCCGGCTGCCAAGCTTCAGTTCGTAAGCTAATGTCAACCGGGATAGACGCTTCTCTGGCCTCAATTTCCTAGGCGGTGTTTGCCTTGTGTGGCGTTCACTGCCGTGTATTGTGTTGTGCGGTGGCCAGGAGTACCTCATCAGTGCTGGGGCTGTATGCGCTTAGTGGCTGACTTCCCTAAGCGCCCTGTGAGTACCGCCCTTGCGTAACAGGGTTATCTTCCCTGGGGCGTTCGGGAACCATTCCCATAGAGGTTCTTGCTGCTCGGCATTTGCCTCACCCTTGGGGCCAGCTGGGGCTGGGGCCCTTGTTTGGCCCTGGGTAGGGATTGGTATTGTGCTAGTTAGGGCGTCATGGTGTTGCACAGCCTGCCACCTAAGTGGCGACCGGTTCCTGTTGCTTCTGGAGACGGTGTACTTTTGCGGGGTTTTTCTTTTGTTTTATTTTCATGCCTGGTGGGGGTTTGCCTAGTGTGGCTATAGTTCCATTGGTAGTGTTTGGCGGCCCTCTGCTAGGCCCCCCGTGATTGTACACGTCACAGGGGTTTTCAGTGCTATCCTCTACCCTCTTGTTATGTTTAGGTTTCTTAACCGGTTAGCTACACCTTGCCGGGGCTTCCCGTACCAGTCAGCCTACGGGCCCTGGAAACCCCTGTCTGGGCTCGAGTGACCATTGAATGTGTCTTCCGGGTTCCAACCCGTCTTGTACGGGATCGTTGGTTGCTGTGCCCTTGTCTCCGGGTGACTGTCGCCACTTTTACCTCCGTCATGCTGCCTGTTGGATCACTGACACCTTGACCCGGAGTCTTGCGAGAGATTCTCTGCTTGTTCTCCAGTACTCTCCTGATGTTATTACTGTTCAGAGTACAGGCAGCATCCGTGTTGCAAGCTAGGTTAGGATGCTGCAACATGCTAGGTTGGTTTCCCACTCGGATGCCCCGAGGCCGCCCCGTTTGGTTAAGTGCTGTTCGCCCCTTTCTCTCCCTGTTCCCGGCTTCGGACCGTCTGCGGGTTTCGGAGTCGGGGCGGGGTTTAGTTGGGGCCGAGACTTGGGCGGTTTTTGGGGGCTGCCCTGTTCGGGTTGGGGGACTGAGGTTTTCGAGCCTGTTCCTCCTACCAAGACTTCTGGGTCTTACCAGCGGCCCTTTCTTGCTGCCTTTCCCTTGGACTCTTGCTTTTCTTTAAGGGCGGAGGGCTTGGAGGACGGCTCTGCCCTGGGGCCTCTGTTGCTGGTTCCTGGGGCTGTGGGGGATGCCTGCTAGCAGTTCTGGGGCGGTTTGCCCCTGCCTGGGTTTTCTGCTTTTGGGCAGAGTTTTTCGCACATCCAGTCTGCTTGCTTCCCACTTTTGCTGGCGTGTTTTCGTATCTTTAGCGTCGGTCACAGCCCTCTGTCTGGCGGCCTTTTTCGCCTGCTGGTTACCCGGCGTGGCCACCAGGGTGGCGTTGCAGTTTTTTTACATGCAACTGGGTGTGCGAGTGAGCTTCTTGGGTGAGTTTTCACCTTTTTTCAGGGGTTTTATTCTCCTGTTGTCGTTTCTTTGCTTTTCTGGCTCTGGGAACGTTTGGATGTTGATTTTACACCGGGTTTCCCTTTTTGTCTGTTTTGGGTCTGGGCCCTTGGGTTTGGGCTCAGTGTCCCTGGCTGTTATGCTTGCACCCACACCTTGTCCCTCGGTTTTCGGTCTGTTATGACCGTTTCCCTGGGGGTTCTGTCTGGGGGCTGTGCTTTGTTGTAACATATCACTTCGCCCAAAATGCGGGTATATACGATGAAAGTTGTTTAAATCATAGCATATTAGAACTCTGTTTAGTGTTTGCAGGTTATAGTTGTGTGTGTGTAAACTAAAGTCTTTGAAAATGTAATAAGTTATTACGAAATGCGTTCAAGTGTCATGGCAGACTAGAAATAAAAATGAATTTTGGAGAATTAATATTTCAATTACCATCGACAGTGAAAAGAAACATAAGAAATATTGAGAAAATTTGTGTTAGAATTATTAATCTTAATATTGAGAAAATTTGTGTTAGAATTATTAATCTTACTTTTTCGGTCATATTTAATAATATATATATATATATATATATTAGGGGTACCACCTCTGGTGCAATTGCAGGGACCCACATCCTCGAAGAAGAAAACAAAGAGCATTCAGAGAAGATCTTGTGGATTCTCACTGAATACTTAATTCTTTTCTTCTCCTACCACCCCTATTATTTTTTTGTATGTTTTGTTTTATTTTATTGCAATGCTACAGTTTACAGAGAACACACACACACACACACACAATATATAACAATTAAACAATCAGCGTTCGAAGACCTCGTCCAGCTCCTCGGAGGTTGGGTGCGTACCCAGGATACAGCACGCATTTCCCCTCTGCACTGCGACACTGAGGCGCTGGAATAGGAAACTGGCTGCTCGTGGGTCTCTAGTTTTCCCAATGAGTTCCTCACCAACCTCCTTTAAAAACTTGAGTGCACATTTACCCCAGGCGCCCAGAGTCTCTGAGCCTATCGGCACGAACCTGTAACAACGTTCTAGGTTTCTGTACTTGTGGATTTTCTGGGTCTCCCTGAAGGTGGCTGCCCCACCTCCCTCCGCTGAGCTGTAACGTAAATAGGTATCAGCCAATGTAGATGCACAGGTGTAATCCCATACGACCTGTTTACCTTCCCTCCATGGCTGCAGGGTGACTCCATCTGGGCGTTTTTGGCTGTTGTCAGGTCTGCACAGCTGGGGTTCCCTTTGTGCTGGACACCCAGCTGTAGCCAAACTTCTCTTGATGATGTCATTGACTGCCTCGTGTCTGGCAATCTTTCCCTGTGTCTTACGACAGATGAGACCATGGCTGCCGTATTGGTCTGCCCGTGCCTGGCCGCAAATACACCGGTGCTCGGTGGAGATAGGGGCGGCAAGGCGCAGAGCAACACCAATACTTAGGGCCCGATGATCCAGGCGGGTGCCCAAGGCGGAATTAGGGACTGCCAACAGGAAGTCCCCAGCATGGGGGGCTTGCACAGCTAGGAGACGCGCTCTGTCCTTCTGAGAAGCTACGTCCAGCAATGCTTTGGCGATGTTCTCCACTATAGGGCTATCCCATTTGGCCTGTTTACCGTCGTTTGGACAAGTTGGTCGGGTGTGTGAATTGGCGAGTGTGTCCCACCGACCAGCTCCTTCCACAAATTTGGGATCACGAATCCCAATGGAGTTCCTTAGGTATTCTGGTAGTATTTCCTTCACTAATTCACTTGTAGCACTGGTCGAGGATAAGAATGCCGGCAATGCTAACTGTGTCGCCTTGCGAATACCTATACCCCCGAGTCTAACTGGGAGCGTTGCTTGGTCCCACTGGTCATCTTGCAGGGAGAGGTTTAACACTTTCATAGTTATTGTCTTTAGGAGTGAATCGTATTCCGTTAATTTTGGGCTGTCAAAAGAAGGAGCATATATATAATATATATATATATATATATATATATATATATTTATATAAAGTTTGTGAGGGTACCACTTCTGGTGCCAATGTGGGGACCCATAGCCTCGGAGAAAAAATAAAACGTATTCAGAGGAGACCTTGTGGTTTCTCACTGAACACTAATATTTTCTTCTCCTACCACCCCCATTCTTTTGTATGTACACATATATATTTGCTTTATTTGAACTTGTTACAAAAAAGGAGTTACATATAGGTTACAAAGATGGTTATCATAGGTTGTCGAGTTCCTCCAGCTCCTCAGATGGCGGGCAGGAACCCTGGATGCAGTGCGCATTTCCCCTCTGTATCGCCACGCTGAGGCGCTGGAAAAGAAAGCTGGCAGCTCTAGGGTCCCTTGTTGTTTCAATGAGCCTAGAACCCAGTTCCTTCAAAAAACTGGTAGCACTTTTACCCCAGGCGCCGAGTGTCTCAGAAGCAATGGGGACAAAATTGTAGTGGTGATCCAGTTCTCTATACTTACGGGATTTGGCTGCTTCCCTGTGGGTGGCAGCGCCACCTGGTTGTGCAACACTGAGGTCAATGTAGGTGTTAGCCAGGGTTGATACGCACGTGTAGTCCCATACCAACTGCTTGCCATTCTTCCAGGGGTTCACTGTGATACCATCCGGGCGACCAATAAGAGCATCAGAGTTACGGGGCGTTAGGTAACGAGGCTCTCTCTCAGCTGGGCATCCAGCTGTGGTGAGGCTCCTCTTGATGATGTCGTTAACTTCACTGTGCCTCGAGTGCCATCCTCCTGTGCTTTGGCAGAGTAGGCCATGGTGGCCGTACCTGTCAGCCACCACCTCGCCGCAAATACACCTATATCTGGTGTGGATTGGGGCAGCAAGGCGGAGGGCCACAGCAATTCGGAGGGCGTGTGGTGTGAGACGCGTGCCAGTTGCCGACATTGGGGTTGCTAACAGGAAATCCCCTGCATGTGGGGCTGCTACTGCTGTGAGGCGAGCAATGTCGTGCTGTGTTGTTGCAGCACCCAGGCACTCTGCAGCAACTTGGTCTACAATGGGGCCATCCCAGCTGGATTGCTTGTGGGCTTTTGGGGATGGTGGTTGAGGTGATGGGCCTGCACGAGAGGCCCACTCTGTGGCACAGCGTGTAAAATTGGGATCATGTACACCTGCCAGCTGATGTAAGTGGGCAGGTAGAATTTCCTTCACAAGGTCGTCGGATGCTGATAAGGAGGACAGGAAGGCTGGAACAGCGATTTGCGTTGCTGTTCGAACTCCGAGGCCCCCAAGTCTTACGGGAAGAGAGGCTTGTTTCCACTGCAGGTCATCAAGAGAGAGGTTAAGGGCTTTTTCTAGCATTGATTTCAGTAACCGGTCATACTCACTTAGTTTTTGGCTACTGTAAGATGGTGAACACCTCAGAAAGTAGGTTAACCTGGGGAGGGACAGACATCTGGTGATGAGGTAGAGTGCATCATGAGCATCAATATCCTCAATCCTCCCATCCATCCTCTTAAGGTCGGCGATTTTCTTATCAAGGACCTCATCGATGGCTTTCAACCCCAGGGGAGCTCCTAGGAGTGTGCTGTCTTCAGGTTTAGTTTTATGGATGTTTGGCAGAAGACCCTCTATTCTCTCTACGATGCCCTGGTTGGAACATATTATTTCACATTTAGAAGGGTTCAGGGTGAGGCCTAAAACTGCACCTTGCTCCTGGATTTTTCTGATGTCCTCCAGGAGGGAGTCTTGGGAACCAGCTAGGGTACCATCATCCAAGAACCAGATGTTAAGCTCGCTGGACAGGACCTCTGTGACTTGTTTGATGACTAAGCAGAAAAGGAGAGGAGCAAGGGGGTCACCCTGTTGGACGCCTTCCCGCGAGTCAATTTCATGTTCGCCAAAAAGTAGCTTAAGATCCATACTGTAGCATGAATGTACGAAAGGGTAGAGGGAAGGGAAATGACTATGAACCGCACGGAGTACAGCATCCCTCCGCACCAAATTGAAGGCATTTTTGAAATCTAGCTTGATAAGGGCCTTTTCGTCTGTGATGTTGGCGATGAAGGCTCGAGCTGCATGGGCTGCCGCCTCACACCCTTGTGGAATGCCAAACCCGAGCTGTTTTGGCTTCAGCATGTTGGCCGCTGCATCACTAACTGTTCTTGCAGCTGCCTTTGCGACGAGACGCCGGAGAGAATTGCCCACAGCTATTGGCCTGATCCCTCCATCCTTTTTCTTTAGAGCACAGAGAGATGCTCCAAAAAAAATAGGTCTTATGGACGGTGGTATGTTGCCAGCTAGACATGTGTTGGTGAATCTGGTTAGTTCCACCAAGAGGTTCTTTGCAATGTCACCCAGTGCAGGGTTGAGCATTTGCTTGAGGTGGTTGGTTTTAGTCCTGTGAACCCACCTGCTGATCCTGTTGGGAAGGACATGGCTGCTTTATGGACCACAGATTCAGCCACCCAGAGAGGTTCTGCTCCGGTAGCCCCCACTTGTACAATGTCGTCCTCACGCGGAGCCCTGGCAGGGTGTTTCTCCCTTAGGGCTTGAGCTGTTGCGGCATCTCTGTCGGCAATTGAGTCCTCACTGGTGATGACTCTTATTGCGCCAATAGTGTTTCCTTCTTCTATTTTCTTGGTGACTGATGTTCTGATTTTTGATGTCTCGGATATGGCACTGTTGCTCTTCCTGCCGTGGGTGTTTCTCGCGTGAGTGGGAAGGCGCACCTGGTTGTCCTCCCTGGGAAAATCATTTATAGCTTGATGACTGAGCCAGCTAAGGTTTTGTCTCTCCTTGCAGGGGTGGCTAGACATGTGTTGCCAACAG
>WNGS01044408.1:0-12720 GCA_020271785.1 Procambarus virginalis
AACAACATAAGGAAAATTGAGAAAATTCGTGTTAGAATTATTAATCTTACTTTTTCGGTCATATTTAATACATATGTCTACAGGAAAGACTGCTACCAAAAAAAAATATACTAATATATATATATATATATATAATATTATATATATATATATATATATATAATATATATATATATATATATATATATATATATATATATACTATAATGTTACGTGCAGAAGCAACTTCTGAGCCTATATATGATATGCGATGCTAATGCCAGTTTTTATGATTAATTGTTTTTTTTCGGACTACCTTAACCTACCCTAACCTAACCTAAACCTAACTTTTTTTCGGCTACCTAAACCTAACCTAACTATAAAGATAGGTTAGGTTTAGGTTAGGTAGGGTTGGTTAGGTTCGGTCCATATACCTACGTTAATTTTAACTCAATAAAAAAAATATGACCTCATACAATAATGAAATGGGTAGTTTTTTATCAATTTCATAAGAAAAAAATTTAAGAAAATAGATTAATTCATGAAAACTTGGCTTATTAGGCAAATCGGGCCTTGCTAGTAGTAGGCTTGAGAAGGTGCGTTTCTGGCTACTAGGTTGACATAATATATAGCTCATATATACAATATATATATTATATATATATATATATATATATATATATATATATATATATATATATATATATATATCACTAAGAACTCTTAAAAATTTGACCCGGCCAGGATTCGAACCCATGCCGTCCAGGATCACGCGTAAACGTACACAGTACCGTTGACCACCGCACCAATGATCGTCTATAAGGATTGGTCAGTCTTGGCGCTTATTAACTAAGCTCTGTTCTTAAGTTCTTAGCTTATTAGCTAAGAACTCTTTGAATGCTCTGGACGGCATGGGTTCGAATCCTGGCCGGGTCAAAGAGATTCTTAGTGTATATGGCTTGCGCGTTCATGCAGCTTTCTCACACACATGTTAGACTCAGTGCGGCCCGTGCATGCGCCAGAATTTGATGAAAAACTGTACCCAAATGGATCCATGAATGTCGTCGGGGGGTGATCAGTCAAGGAGCTTAGTTAATAAGCGCCAAGGACTGACCAATCCTTATAGCCGTTCATTGGTGCGGTGGTCACGGTACGTTTAGAGTTGATCCTGGACGGCATGGGTTCGAATCCTGGCCGGGTCAAATTTTTAAGAGTTCTTAGTGATATATGGCTTGCGCGTTCATGCAGCTTTCTCACACACATGTTAGACTCAGTGCGGCCCGTGCATGCGCCAGAATTTGATGAAAAACTGTACCCAAATGGATCCATGAGTGTCGTCGGGGGTTGGTCAGTCAGGGAGCTTAGTTAATAAGCGCCAAGACTGACCAATCCTTATAGACGATCATGGGTGAGGTGGTCACGGTACTGTATACGTTTAGGGGTGATCCTGGACGGCATGGGTTCGAATCCTGGCCGGGTCAAATTTTTAAGAGTTCTTAGTGATATATGGCTTGCGCGTTCATGCAGCTTTCTCACATATATATATTATATATATATATATATATATATATATATATATATATTGTGACGGTAAAGTAATGGAGTATGGTGTTCGGCAGTCCTCCAATGGCAGATGTCAAAGCCAGGCCACATACACGAAAAAAAAAGAATGACTGCTTGTCTGATAGTCTGTGGTAAGGTAAGGTAAGATACACAAAACACAAAAGATAAACAATGAAATTTAATTACTCTAGAAAACAAATTTAAATAAAGACAATTCCTTGGCTTGGTAGGGTGCAAGTATAACAAGTGAAAAAGAACTAACATAAAAATGAATAATGGCTTAGTAATGGATTACGTTAACAATAAGACAAAAATATAATACAAGGAAATATAAAATGGTGCTGGAATATTAGCGCAAGCTAAGAACCGCTACTTGATACCCGAGGAATATCAATTAGATGTTCACAGCTTTAGAGCACAAGATATTCTGAGGTGGTACAGCTCGCTGACTCCAACGTTGACTTGACGACGTGCGTGAGTGGTGGAGAGCTGGAGTGGTGAGATCTCGAACAGCCAATGAGAATACGGCAGACCCACACTGGTAGTTGCTAGTTGAAGTGCAGTCGGCGAACAGGCGGTGAGGAGTGTGAGGGGGGAGGGGGTGCAGGTGCGTGTGGCTGTCTTGATATACGTTTTAGCTACTGTAGAACGTATCTTGAATGTAGCTTTGAACGTGACGATAGCAGGAAAGAGCAGGCTAAATCTCTTGGAAGAGATTATCGTCACAACTCTCCCCCGAAGCCTGCGGTTCCGGTAGAAGTCACGTTCTCGGGAGGTAGAGTGGTAGGTGGAGCTGCCTCTACCTCATGAACTCTGGAGAGGGCGTCGGCGATGATGTTATCAGGCCCCTTGATGTAACAGATTTTCAGATTGAAGCCTTGAAGATATAAAGCCCATCGCAGCAGACGTTGGTTATTGAATTGGGCTTGATGTAGGAAACGTAGAGGATTGTGGTCCGAGTAGATGGTAGTGGACCGAGCACCTTGCAGGTATGGTGCAAAGTGTTGCAAGCTCAGGACGATGGAGAGGAGTTCCTTCTCTATAGTGCTGTAGTTTTTCTGGTGAGGCTTCAACTTGTAGCTGTAGTAGCTGACAGGTAGAACCTCCTCGCCTCGTTGCTGCATTAGGACACTCCCGATGCCGGTACCACTGGCGTCGACATGGAGGATGAAAGGCTTCTTGGTATCTGGCGAGGCGAGAATAGGATTAGAACAGAGGAGGAATTTGAGTTGTTCGAAAGCAACGGTTTGCTCCATGGTCCAATTATACCGTTGCTTGGGACTGGTTAAGGTGATTAAGGGTGTTGCAACAGTGCTAAAGTTCCTCACAAACCTACGGTAATAAGAAGCAAGACCAAGGAAGCGCAGGAGCTGCTTCCTGGTAGTAGGCTGTGGATACTCTTTGATGGCTTGAGTGTGGATATTTAACGGAGCCAGGCTGCCACTCCCTATAACATGACCCAGATACCGCACTTTACCTTTGGCAAAAGTGGACTTGCCCAGATTGATGGTGAGGCCGGCTTTCAGGAGCTTGGCGAACAATCGTTGCAGCTGGAGCAGGTGTTCGCTCCAGGTGTTGGATGCTACAACGATATCATCCAAATAGGCGTAGGTGTTGTCCAAGCCCTGGATGACGCGGTTGACAGCTCTCTGAAAGGTGGCCGGGGCATTGCAGAGTCCAAAGGGAAGGCGGTTATATCTGAAAAGTCCGAAAGGGGTGATAAAGGCAGACAGTTCTTTAGCTCGCTCCGTTAAGCACACCTGGTAATAGCCCTTGAGTAAGTCCACCTGGGACAGGTAGCGGGCATTACCAATGGCGTCAAGGATGTCGTCAATCCTAGGTAATGGGTATGCGTCTTTAACGGTCACACTGTTAAGTTTCCTATAATCGGTGCACAGCCGGATCTTACCGTGAGGTTTGGGTACCAAGATACATGGTGAGGCCCAGGGGGACTCACAGGGGGTAGCCAGTCCATGGTCCAAGAGGTACTGTACCTCAGCACGCATGACTTCCTTCTTGCTAGGGCTGATTCGGTAGAATGGTTGGCGAATCGGCCGGGTGTCAGGTAGCAGTTGGATGTCGTGCCGAGTCACAGTACACTCTTGTGGATCATCTCGAAACAACTCCTGATGTTCTCTGATGAGTTTGATGAGTGAAGCACTATTATCGTCCTGAAAGTGATTATGGATGTCAGTAAGGATTTCCGAATTAGAAAGCGCTGTCTCAGTGTCAGTGCTTTCGGAAGGAGAAGCAGGGAAGGTCTCACTGTGGCTGTATGGACCTGTAAAGGTGGAGAAGTTTAGTAGCACAGTGGGAGGAGTACCATGATAGAGCTTTAGTAAGTTGATGTGGCACAGCTGGGTCTTCCGCCGCCTATCGGGGGTCTCGAGAACGTAGTTGTAGTTATTCCGGCACTCCTTAACACGGTAGGGTCCTGAAAACCTGTTTTGTAAAGGAGAACCTGGGATAGGGAAATAGGCGAGTACTAAGTCTCCCGGTTTAAACTTCCTTACTTGGCAGTGCTGGTCGTAACGAGTCTTCATCCTCTCTTGGGCTTTCAGTAGGTTGTTTCTGGCAAAGGAATGGACCCTCTCTAGAATGTGTCGGAGGTTTTGAAGAAACTGGGGCACATTCTGATGCTCACTGAAGGTGGCATCACGTAGAGAATCCTTGAAAGCCTTGAGAGGTGTACGGCACTTACGTCCGTAGAGCATCTCATAAGGAGATACTCCTAGTGACTCGTTGGGAAGACTTCTGAAAATACACATGATGAGATCAAGTTGCCTATCCCAATCCTTTGAGGTCTCATTACAAAACTTTTTTAGGAGTGCCTTGATAGTCTGATGACTACGCTCAAGAGAACCCTGTGAAGCAGGATGATAGGGGCTGGACAGTACCTGTTTGATGTTGAACTCCTCCAGAGTCCGTTTGAAGAGATCACTGGTGAAGTTGGTGCCACAGTCGCTCTGAATCTCCCTCGGAAATCCATACTGGGTGAAGATCTTCAGTAAATTCTTCACCACTGTAGCAGCCGTAATGTTTTTCACTGGAACTGCTATGGGGAATCTGGTGGTAGGACACAGGATGGTTAAGATATAGGCGTTGCCGGAACTGGTCCGAGGCAAGGGACCAACACAGTCAATAATAAGTCTGTGGAAAGGTTCCTCAGGCACCTGGATGGGTGTCAGTGGTGCTCTGGGGATCGAAACGTTCGGTTTACCTGCCATCTGACACACGTGGCATTGCTTTACATGTTGTTTGACATCATTAACCATACCTGGCCAGTAGTAGTCTTGACGAATCCCATGGTAGGTCTTGTTAAACCCGTAGTGTGATAGTGCTCCGTGGGCCAGGTGTAGAATCGTGGGCCGCAGGCTGGTAGGAATCACTAGTTGTTCAACGTTTGCCCAATCGTCCTCCTCCTTCAGTTTACTGGGTCTGTATCTGCGATAGAGTAACTCGTTCTCTAAGAAGAACCCAGGAATACTGTCGGATTGAGTCTCAGCCTGAAAGAATAATGGTGTCAAGGTAAGATCTTCCCTCTGTAACTTACGGAACTCCAAAGCGGTGAGATTTGGGGGTAGTTTCGAAGGGTCTTGAGGGACAGCGGTAGTAGTAGAGTCAGCTGGCTGCGGTCGTGCTGCTTGAGCACGGGTGGTCACCATAACAGGAGGAGAAACTTCATCACTCTCTTGAACCTTTGCTGGAACATGCTTAAAAATCGGATTATCCAACACAGAGGTACACACCTGGGGTTTGTCCTTGACGATCAGGTTGGTCGGTTGCAGGTCTTCTGCCAAGTCGTTGCCCAGGAGAAGTTGCACTCCAGGCATGGGAAAAGGCTTTTCCCTGACGGCGACTTGGACTTCACCGGTCACGAAAGGACAATACAGGTGGACTCTGGCGAGAGGATAAGGAGTAGTAGCAGTAAGGTCAGTGATGAATACAGTCTCTCCTGTGTAGGCGACGTTGGGCACAGCTGATTTCAAGACTATTGATTGAAGAGCCGCTGTGTCCCTCAAGATCTTAAGTCCAAAACGTCCCTCAGAATCTGAACCGTTGGTAGTGATAGTTCCAGGATACAGATGCTTGCTGAAGAGAGAAAGATCATTAGCATGAACACCAACATTCATTACAGGCTTACCGGACTTAGGAGGAGTCTGTTTGGGTTTGCTGGATTCGGTGTTACCTTTATATGGAGACTTACCACATTTTTCTATGGTGTGTCCATAGAGTCTACAATACTTACAGTACAGTTGAGAGGTACCTTGATCGGGGCTCACTTTCTCGTAACTGTACCAAGACTTCTTACTGGTAGGTGGTTCTGGTGTCAGCCGGTGGATGAGGCTATAAGTGTCAGCCGACTTTGCGCATTTCACCAAGTCGGTCTCCTCCTTATCTGCTAAGTATAAACGGACAGGAGGAGGTACACGCCTCAAGAATTCTTCAACCAGCATGAGGTTGACGAGTTCTGGAAAAGTAGAGACATGTGCTGCCTCCAGCCATTTCATAAAATATCTCCGTTTGGTGTTGGCAAATTCTAAGAAGGTGGTGGTACTTGCCTTTACGTAGTCACGGAATTTTCGTCGGTAGCTTTCGGTGGAGAGAAGGTAGGCGTCCAACACAGCTTGCTTCAGGGTTGGGTAGTCGTTTTCAGACGCCAAAGTGCTGAGTGTGACTGCTGCTCTACCTGTAAGATGTACTCGGAGAAGGGTAGCCCATTGGTCGGTAGGCCAACTAAGTTGATTAGCAAGGGTCTCAAAAGTCGTAAAAAAAACATCAACCTCCGATTCAACGAACGGTGGCATTAACTTACTTGCATGGGAGACATTGAAACTTGGAGGAAGACTAGCTGCAGCTTGTAGGCGTTGAGCTTGGTGTGTAGTGTCCAACGTGAGTTCTCTGTCACGACATTCTAGAGCCAGAGCCGCTTGCTGTTTTTCATGCTCGCGTTGCATCTCTAGTTGTTGTCGTTTTGTTTCAAGTTGTATTTTTTCACGCTCTCTGAATAGGGCCAACTCACGTTCTTGCTGTCCTTGGAGGAGTAGGGCCTCTCTGTCACTTTCCTCTTTCCTAATGGCAGCTGCTTCCTTTGCCAGGGCCGCCTCACGCTCCTTGAGGCGGATTTCTCTTTCTTGTTCTTCCTTCCTGATGGCAGCCTCACGCTCCTTGATTGCAGCTGCTTCCTTTTGTTGCTCCCGCTCGATCTTAGCAAGTTCTAGTTTGAGCGTCATTGCTGTCAAATCATGCTTATCTGAAATAGTGTATTGTTCGTGAGTATCAGAGTCTATAATCCCTTCTTCCACAAAGTGATCCAAAATTATATTATGTAGTTCATATTTGTTGGCTCCATGGGGAACTTCTAGGCGATACTCATGTGCAAGAGTTAACAAGTCGACCCTCTTAGCATGACGTAAGTTCTCTATTTCACCTTCTGGATCTGTCTGGAAAGCTTGCATACGAAACATGGTGAAATTAGCAAATAAATGTGACACGAATATACTGTGATGATATGATGACTGTCAGAAATAGGAAAACGTGGCAACTGGTACCTATCCTGTGAAATTGTTAATAATTAAAGTTAATTCAAGATGGTAAATGATTAAGGTCGCAGGAAATCTTGTACCCGGTACTCACTGTGGGAGGATAAGGGCAAGAAAATCCTACTAATTAGTTGAAACTGAGTTTCGAAAAACAAATGAAACACTTAATGGTTCCAAAGTAAATTAGGTAGTCCAAGAATGTAGGCATGCCTTGCCGAGTCACAATAGAACATAAGCAAGTTTTTCCCACTGAAATTAAATATGATACTTACAGAATTAGCGAACTTTGTGCTCTGAAAAAAAAAGCTAATTCCCTACCTAAGTAAGTACCATCAATTCTGACCGACGAGTAGGGGTGCGAGTGTCAACTGGTGACGAGAACTATTGGCGAGGTCCCAACTCGTCAATAAAAGTCCGTGCGATAGATGAGAGAGCAACAGAGCGTCACCAGGGCAGGGCGAGGTACATAATATCTGATCTTAGAAAGAATGCCAACAGTTTTTTAAACTTTCTTTGATATATTTAGAATGTGTCCCTGTTAGTTTAGTTCATTTATTATGCAACCCATACCCATCTTGTGGGCAGTAGTGGAAAGGGTTACAGAGGCACATAATGGGCTCAGGGACTGAACCCCACAATTCATTTAGCTAAGCAAGTTACAATCTTGATGAGCTAGTTACAAAATTCAATATAAGTCGTCACATCAATAATGGGTTCGAGATCGACCTTAAGTACAGGTTCTAAATTAAGCAACTGACGTATGTGGAGAGCTAGTGTCACAATTGATATGTTTGTCCTGCACACCGCCCCCATCCAGTGGGCAGCGGTGGATAGGTTACAATCACTCAGTTACTACCTACAGTTAGTAAACTGGGGATATTTGGTCCCTGGAAATTCACTTTGTGGTCAATGAGAACGCCAAGGAATTACCCATCTATTTTGTTGCAAATTTGGGTATTATTTATCCTGAGATTTGAGGTTGGGAAAGGAAATGAAGGTTGTGTCATAAGCAAATAGAATTGGCTTGAGGTGTTGGGAAGCATTTGGAAGGTCATTAATGTAGATGAGAATGAGAAGAGGGCCAAGTATGCTGCTCTGAGAAACACCAATGTTGATGGGTATGGTGGGAGAAATTAAATTATTCACAGAAACATACTGGATCCTGTCAGTAAGGTAAAATTTGAGGTATTGCAGGGAGTGACCTCTGACTCTATAATGATGTAATTTAAGAAGAAGGTTTTGCTGGTTGACAGTGTCAAATGCCTTACGCAGGTCCACAAATAACCCAACAAGGAACTCATTTTTATCAAGAGCTGCATGTATCAAGTTAATCACTCTAATAAGTGCGTCGTTAGTGCTTTTTTTTGGTCTGAAGCCATATTGACAAGAGCTATAGGGAGTTAAAATGGTTCTCAAACTTTTGTAACATCTCTTCTTGCTTCCTAGAGGTTTCTGCTGGTTTGAAGTTAGTGACCAAGATCTGAAGAGAGCTTAATTGCTGTTCGAGGTGGCCGACTCTGGCAGACAGATCTTGATTAATCTTGAGCATGGCCAAAGCATCACTCTGTAGGTTCATTATCAAGTCCGATTGCTCTCGGATTACAGACATTTGGTCATCATGTATCTGAGTCAATAATTTGAGCCATGGGTTATCAGCGAGACGCTTAAAGTCGGAACATGGGGAGGCAGCTCGTTTAAGTTGCTCCATATGGTTACATAACTGTTGCATCGCTCGAGTCAGTGACGACGCTCCACTCAGCTGGGATGGTTTGTTATTGTTGTCGAGGGGAGAGTCGGTACCTCCCCCCCCCTAAAGGCCACTAAGGGGGAGACAGCAGCATTATTCCTGTTGCTAGCTTGGCTGGTTGGGTTCATCCTGATAGGTGTGCTATCTTTCTTTGCAGCCTTGCCGAGCTTAGGTTTGTTTAGCATGGTAGCAGGAGAAATGTAGACAGGCAACTGGGGTAGACTCGATATGGCAGCAGCGAACGTCAGGTTCAGCTTCCTCCAGGGAGCAACACTAATGAGATCGAGAAGAGCTAGTAGGTCGGTGTTGTCGAATATTTCGGTCACATTTAGGTCACTGGGTATTTAGCTGCATTCTGTGGATGTTATATCATGTTTGAGATGTTGTGGGCTCAAGGAGCAGCTGACAAAGTTGGAGGGGCAGCAGGGTCGACAGGAGCGGATGAGCGTTCAAGTGAGCATTTATAACTTTTTAGACACTCAACCCTCCAGGGGACTCGAACACTAGCCATCAAGGTGGCAGTTACGCACTATATCGACTACACCATACTTCAGAGCCCTTAAAGAGGTAGGAATTCTGGGGTATTTAACCAAACAAAACTCCTTCCTCTCCAGGCAATGAGATAGTACTCACCTAATTGTGCTTGTGGGGGTTGAGCTCTGGCTCTTTGGTCCCACCTCTCCACCGTCAATCAACAGGTGTACAGGTTCCTGAACCTATTGGGCTCTATCATATCTACACTTGAAACTGTGTATGTAGTCAGCCTCCACCACATCACTTCCTAATGCATTCCATTTGTCAACCATTCTGACACTAAAAAAGTTCTTTCTAATATCTCTGTGGCTAATTTGTGCACTCAGTTTCCACCTGTGTCCCTTAGTGCGTGTGCCCCTTGTGTTAAATGGCCTGTCTCTATCTACTCTGTCGATTCCCTTGAGAATCCTGAATGTGGTGATCATGTTCCCCCTAACTCTTCTGTCTTCCAACGAAGTGAGGTTTAATTCCCGTAGTCTCTCCTCGTAGCTCATACCTTTCAGCTCGGGTACTAGTCTGGTGGCAAATCTTTGAACCTTTTCCAGTTTAGTCTTATGCTTGTCTAGATATGGACTCCATGCTGGAGCCTCATACTTCAGGATTGATCTGTCATATGTGGTATATAATGATCTGAAAGATTCCTTACACAAGTTTCTAAAGGCCGTTCTTATGTTAGCCAACCTGGCATATGCCGCTGATGTTATCCTCTTGATATGAGCTTCAGGGGACAGGTCTGGCATGAAATCAACCACCAGGTTGATATCACGCCAGACCTCTCTCTCTGACTCCTGAAGTACTTCATCTCCCAAATGATACCTTGTATCTGGTCTCCTACTTTCTACCCCTATCTTCATTACATTACATTTGCTTGGGTTAAACTCTAACAACCATTTGTTCGACCATTCCTGCAGCTTGTCCAGGTCTTCTTGAAACCTCAAGCTGTCCTCCTCTGTCTTAATCCTTCTCATAATTTTGGCGTCGTCAGCAAACATTGAGAGGAATGAGTCTATACCCTCTGGGAGATCATTTACGTATATCAGAAACAGGATAGGTCCGAGTACAGAGCCCTGTGGGACTCCACTGGTGACTTCACGCCAGTCTGAGGTCTCACCCCTCACTGTAACTCTCTGCTTCCTATTACTTAGGCACTCCCTTATCCACTGGAGCGTCCTACCAGTTACTCCTGCCTGTTTCTCCAGCTTATGCATCAACCTTTTATGGGGTACTGTGTCAAAGGCTTTCCGACAGTCTAAAAAAAAAATGCAGTCCGCCCATCCTTCTCTTTCTTGCTTAATCATTGTCACCTGATCGTAGAATTCTATCAAGCCTGTAAGGCAAGATTTACCCTCCCTGAACCCATGTTGATGGGTTGCCACGAAGTCTCTTGTCTCCAGATGTGTTACTAGGTTTTTTCTCACAATCTTCTCCATCACCTTACATAGTATACAAGTTAAGGACACTGGCCTGTAGTTCAGTGCCTCTTGTCTGTCACTCTTTTGTATAATGGGACTACATTAGCCGTCTTCCATATTTCTAGTAGGTCTCCCGTTTCCAATGACCTCCTATACACTATGGAGAGTGGCAAACAAAGTGCTCCTGCACACTCTTTCAATATCCATGGTGAGATTCCGTCCGGCCCAACAGCTTTTCTCACGTCCAGCTCCAATAGGTGCTTCTTGACCTCATCTCTTGTAATTTCGAACCTTTCCAAGGTGGCAAGGTTTGCTGCCACCTCTCCTAGCGCCGTGACTTCTCCTTGTTCTATTGTAAAGACCTCCTGGAACCTTTTGTTGAGTTCCTCCACACACCTTTGTCATTCTCAAAACATAAATTAATAAATGAGTCGCAACATGGTTTTATAAATGGCCGTTCATGTTTAACAAATTTGTTATCTTTTTATTCTAGCATAGTTGAGGCAGTTGATAGTGGTAAGGATTGTGATGTTGTGTACCTTGACTTTAGCAAAGCTTTCGATACAGTGCCACATGAAAGACTGATTAAAAAGATAGAGGCTCATGGTATTGGGGGTGCTATATTAAGCTGGATTAGGGCATGCCTATACCAAAGGAAACAGAGAGTTAGTATAAATGGAGTCAAGTCAGAGTGGGAAAATGTTGTAAGTGGAGTGCCTCAAGGCTCTGTCTTGGGACCTCTGTTGTTTATAATATATATAAATGATTTAGATTCAGGTTTGAGTAGCAACATTTGCAAATTTGCCGATGATACGAAAATCGGTAGGGAAATTAATTCGGAGGAGGACTCACTATCACTTCAAGTTGATCTAGATAGGGTTTTGAAATGGTCAAAGGACTGGCAGATGCAGTTTAATGCTGATAAATGTAAAGTTCTGAGGCTGGGTGGTGATGATGGAGTTGCGGGGTACGAGCTAGATGGTGTTGAGATTGCGAAGTCGGATTGCGAAAGGGATCTGGGAGTTATAATTAGTAAGAATTTAAAACAAAAGGATCAATGCATAAATGTTCGTAATAAGGCAAATAGGACACTCGGATTTATTAATCGCAGCGTAAGTAACAAGACACCTGGTGTGGTTCTCAAGCTATATCTTGCTCTAGTTAGGCCCCATTTAGATTATGCAGTTCAGTTTTGGTCGCCATATTATAGAATGGATATAAATTCACTTGAACGTGTCCAGCGTAGGATGACTAAGTTAATTCCCCAAATTAGAAATCTTTCATATGAAGAAAGATTAACAAAGCTTAATTTGCATTCACTGGAAAGGCGAAGAGTTAGGGGTGACATGATAGAGGTTTACAAGTGGATGAATGGACATAACAAAGGGGATATTAATAGGGTATTGAAAGTATCAACACAGGACAGAACGCGAAACAATGGGTATAAATTGGATAAGTTTAGATTTAGGAAAGACTTGGGTAAATACTGGTTCAGTAACAGGGTTGTTGATTTGTGGAACCAATTGCCGCGTAACATTGTGGAGGTGGGTCCCTCGATTGTTTCAAGCGCGGGTTGGACATGTATATGAGTGGGATTGGGTGGTTATAAATAGGAGCTGCCTCGTATGGGCCAATAAGCCTTCTGCAGTTACCTTGTTCTTATGTTCTTATGTTTCTTATGAACGGACCCACCCAAGCGCCTACCAGTGTGGAAGGAATTCACAGTGAACATGGGAGCAGTGGAAGGTCCAGCTGTGTAGTAAGAGGAGCCTGCAACTGGAAATAATGAAGATGCAACTGGAAGCCCAGCTGAGACGAGAGGAAAGAGAAGCGCAAATGCAGCGAAAGGAAAGGGAAACGCAGATGCAGCGAGAGGAAGAGAAGCGCAAATGCAGCGAAATGAGCAAGAAGCACGGCTGCGGCGAGAAGAAGGAGAGAGACA
>WNGS01044414.1:6120-21279 GCA_020271785.1 Procambarus virginalis
AGTTCCCCTCGAAATACGAGGCCACGGAACGTGGCAGAGACGCGGTTCAGGATCTACGCCTGATATACGTATAGCGTATATTGGAGAGGACCAATATACGCTATACGCTGTGGGTATACTCCATGTGGACTTCATGTAATTTGGAGGATTGTTGGAGAGAGTATATCTGTTATAAAAGTGTAACACACCCTTGCTCCTCTTCCCCTCTTCCCCCCTCAACACCTACCACACACGTGCACGATGTGTGGTGTGGTGTGTGTGTGTGTTGTGTGTGTGTGTGTGTGTGTGTGTGTGTGTGTGTGTGTGTGTGGTGTGTGTGTGTGTGTGTTATCGTACCTAACAACCAGAGTTTACCTAACAAGGCAAATTTTCCTAATATAAAAAAATTTCAATTATTGCTCTTGTGACTGATAAAAATATTTCATTATAATACACATGACATAATTTGTTAAGAGTTAAATCTAACTTAGAAACTTGACGCAACCTAACTGTCCAAGTTAGTAATTCCTGTTTCACTGTAACATATTATTATCTGTAACTCAGGAGTGATCTAATGTAGGGGGAGAAATAACTGAAAATGAGGCAAAAATTGCTCGCCTGTTAGATATAACAGTCCTTGCTTACTAGGCCAAGTATGCTGGCTAAGGTACGACAATTTTTCATAAGTTAAAGCCGCATTGACCTGGAATCAACTTAAAGTACGGACACGCACACCATGATCGTACGTAGGTAGATATTGGGGCGTGGAGGTACTTTACGTTAGGTGATCACGGATGTAATCGCGGAATTTAAGTTTAGTATATATCCCGCATCAGCTTTTACTTATATATATATATTATATATATATATCAATTAAATATATTAATATATATATTAAATATGTTCTTTATTTCGAATTCCTGAACATGATATATATTATAAATATAATATAATAATTTAAAACAAAGAAATTATATATTTAACTAATTAATTAATAGAAATCTAATTTAAATATCAGTATTTTGCTGTATCTTGAAGCAAATTATAATGTCCCGCAGTATCGCAATTAATAAGTATGTGAATACAATTGCTGGATTTTTTTTATGTATTCGTATATACATTAACAAATAAATTTTGCATTAATAAGTATGGAAATATGATTAGACACCAAAATATAAAAGTGTTTATCGAATCGAGTGATTACTTCTCCTGATCTGTAAATTTTGTTTTAAGCAAACTCTAATTTATTAAGTTTATTTGTTGTTTTTGTTTACAACAATAGTGAATATATTCCGAAATGTGGGTTCTAACTGAAGAACAATGAGTTAATAACGATGAGTTGAAGAACGATGAGTTGAAGAACAATGTTATGAAACGTAAACAAATTATACAACACCGGGAATGTTTTTTTTTTTTTTACAAATCATTGAACCAGGAAAAAATCTGCTAAGCTGCCTTAGCAAGCAATTGATTTGATTTGTAGACAATGTGGCTATTTTCAAACATTATTTGACAAAATCTGAAAATTATAAAATCCAGAAATAAACTTGAGAATATAATAATTAGTTATGACCATCCGCAATTTCATTACCACAACCACCATCACTACCCCTACACCATACCACCACACCCCCTCATCACAGCCACCCTACCACTACCTACTGGAGCCACACCCCCCCTCTACCACCCCACCCCTCCCTACATCAGGCACACCACTACTACCACAATCCACCTCAGAGCCACCACCCACTACCACCACCTCCTAACCACAGACACACACCCCCTATACACACCCTCAGCACACCACACCACCCCACTCCTCTAGGAGCCACCACCACACCCACCCCTCACTACCACCACCACCACCTCCCTACCATCAGAAGCACCACCCCCCACCCCCTACTACCACCCACCAACCAACCTTTCTACCATCAGAGAGCACCACCACCACCCCCCAACTACCATCATCCCCAACCTCCTACCACCAACACTGCTGCTGCTGCTTCTAGCTGTCCGATGGACCAGATAAGCTCCACTCGATTACACGTGATAATTAGATGTTGTCTAAGATAAGGATATGGAGAACGACAGCGATGCCCACACAAACTCCCTCTACCGAGTCCATCAACCTCTACCCATCCTCCCTCTCACTAACCCCCACCCCCCCCGTTCGCACCTCCATCCCTCCCGTACCACCACCACCCACCGCCTCCTCCATTAGCACCTACAGGTCGTAAACTCGAAAGCCAGATTATTTTTCTTTCCAGTCGAGGCATCACTGTGCAGGATTCCAAACGTCTCGAGTCCAGGTCTTGTTCGACCGGTGTTGATTACCCTGTCAAGAAAGCTCTCCCTTCAGCCTCCCCCGCCATTAGCGTCTTTCTCTCTCTAATTCTCTGCTAAACCCCCCCAACCCCCCCCACCCACACCCCTCCCCTTTTTTTCCCCCCCCTACTCCTTGTCTTCAACCCCCCCCTTCTCCTTTCCCCCCCCCCCCCACACCTTCTCTCGCCTTCCTGACCCTCATATATTTCTCTCAGTCTAGTTCCGAATCGTCATACTTGTAATTGTTCAAATTACCAGGTTGTATGGCGATTATTGGAACTAAACCTTCACTCCCTCCCTCCTTCCGTCCCGGGATCACTGTGGGAGAGTAAGGAGGAGGAGGAGGTAGGCAGAGCAAGACCCAAAGTTATGACAGCGTTCTCCCCTTCGTTAAAGGTAGTTTATAAACAAATGAACGCCGACCGCCACCTGCCGATCCTGTTCGGGAAGACGAATTTGTGGCCCGCCATAAAGTTGTGGATCCCCCGGGTCATGGGGTCAAGTGTGTGTCTCCTGGACGCCTCAAAGGGCGCGCCGCCGCCCTGTGCCTTCATATGAACCCGCTTAGCACATCTAATACCGCCAAATTTCCAATGTTGGTATTCCAGCTACTGTGTCCTTCAGGGCTCCTGGGATGGCACAGGCGTTGCTGGGAGGGTATAGCTGGAGGATGGAGGTCCCTGGGGGGGGGATATTTATGGAGGGAGGGGGCGTGGGGTGGGGGGATGATGTACATGGGCGGCTGGAGGGAGCAAACGGGAGACGAGAGAGGACTGGAGAGCAAAGGACGTGGTAGTAAGGAAACAGGTATAATGGGATGGAGATAGGAAGGAAGTAGAGAGAAGGTAGGGAGGTCAGGTAGCACAGATAGGTGTAGGCATGTTCGGGTAGGTAGGAGAGTTATTAAAGGCAATAGGAGAGAGAGAGAGAGAGAGAGAGAGAGAGAGAGAGGAGAGAGAGGAGAGAGAGACGAGAGAGGGAGAGAGAGAGAGAGAGAGAGAGAGATAGAAAGAGAGAAAGAGAGAAAGAGAAAAGAAAAGAGAGAGATAGAGAGGAGAGAGGGAGAGACACAGAGAGGAAGAGGAGAGAGAGAGAGAGAGAAGGGGGACATATGAGGAGAGGCACGCAGTACAGAGGGATGGATAGATGAGGGAGGGCACCCGAAAGGAGAGGTGGATATATAGAGTCGCGACGAGAGCAACCATACAGAGAGTGGAGCGTGAATCCGTTGCGGAGCAGGGCACTGCGGTACCGGTGGATGTCTGGTGGAGGGGGGCGATGGCAGATGCTTTGAGTGTGGTAGTATATAGGGGGGGGGGGGCACAAAGGGAGGGTGGTGAGGGTATGAGGAGTACGACGGAACAGTAGAAGGACGTGGTGAATATATGCGACGAGGGGCATTCCCAGGGTGAAACGGTGGACATGATAGATTGAGGGGGATTGCAAGGCCTGTGCCGTCTAGGGTGGGACCAGTCCTCATGAGTGCCTGGGCCGGTGACTAAGTGTCTGTACTACAGGGGGACCAGCCTACCTCCTCGAGCGCGGATGGGCCACAGCCGTAGTCCCGGGGCCTGGCCGATATTATCGCGGGCGAACGGGCCAGGATACCCACGGGTACAGGGGTGGAGGATCTGCGCCGACCGTGGCTGAGCACCCGTGTACACTGACGATACCTCCGACCATCCAGATCACGGAGCCGGGACGCCATGGACTATATGACGGCTGCGCCACTGGAGCCGGGACTGTCTCAGCAGTACACGGAGCCGGCCATCATGCCGTGGACTTCCTCGGCAGAGCACGAGACGGCCGAGCCCAGCGCCGTGGAAGTCTCGTCAGAGCACGGACGCCGCCAGCAGCCGTGGACGTCGCAGCAGACACGGGACGCCGCCGACAAGACAGATACGAGGGAGCTGACGCGTCGGGGTGTATACACAAATGGGACAAATTACACTCGATTATCGGCGATTTGGCTTGCATAAAGAGGTAATTGTATAATTGTGTAATTGTTTCTTGTGCCATACAGGCGTTGTCGTCATCTAAATTATTACATAGTGGTTCTACCCTTGTACAGAGGTGTATTGAGTTATTTTCCAGCTTATACACGTTTGAATTGTTTTAAAATTTAGATCTGTTTCTCTTTTTTTCAGTTTTTCATCTGTATTTTTTTAGTTTACATCTGTATTTGTTGTTGTTAGTTTACACCTGTATTTGTTTTAGTTTACATCTGTGTTTTTGTTTTTGTTTCAGTTTACATCTGTATTTTTTGTTTTTGTTTTTAGTTTTCACCTGTGTAGTTATTTTGTCACTTTACACCTGTGAATTTGTCTTATCACGTTACACTCTTGTGTATTCGTCAGTATACACCTATGTATCTGTCAGTATACACCTGTGTGTCAGTATACACCTGTGAGTCAGTATACCCTGTATGTCAGTATACACCTGTGTGTCAGTATATACACCTGTGTGTCAGTATACACCTGTGTGTCAGTATACACCTGTGTGTCAGTATACACCTGTGCATTTCTTTCTTCACTTTACACTTGTGGTTTTCTTGTCTTCACAGTGGTCCGGGCCCCTTGTTTAATGTTTAATTCAACTCCGATTTTATGTTACAGTTCGTAATTCAGCGCTTTTAAATTTATTGGTTTTTCTTCCCCCTCTGGAGGCGTTGTCTTCCCCTCTGGAGGCGTTGTCTTCCCCTCTGGAGGCGTTGTCGGCGTTGTCTTTCCCTCTGGAGGCGTTGTCTTCCCCTCTGGAGGCGTTGTCTTCCCTCTGGAGGCGTTGTCTTCCCTCTTTCTAACTTCGTAGTTCTCTCTCTTTCTAACTTTCGTAGTCTCTCTCTTTCTATCTTTCGTAGTCTCTCTCTTTCTACTTTCGTAGTCTCTACGTGCGGTATACTCAGGGTATGCTCTACACGTTCCATATATTCGTGTCATCATCCACAAGTACTGTAGTATACGCCACAGGCGCAGCATCCTAGAGACATATTTCATAAATGCAGTATACCGGGGTTATAATGGCATCACTAGTGTCAAATAACATCGTCTGGGAGACAGACCAACATCCCGTTGTTAACATCTTCAGATGTTGTAGGCGGAAGTAGCATCAGGGAGTTGTTAAAACATCGCTGTTAATAAGAAACAAATAATCCTTCATTATATGTTAAATTATACTCTATATAACAGTGTGAAACAAAAGGCGCGTTGCTAATAAAAATAATAATAATAATAATAATAATAATAATAATATCACAATATTTAAAATAATAATAATAATAATAATAATAATAATAATAATAATAATAATAATAATATTAACAAATATTTAAAATAATAATTGTTATGAGAATGCAAAAATGAATTCAAAATCTCATCATCATAATACATAAATGTTTCATTCGATATTAAATTTCCTTTGAAGTTTGGTCTAGGATTCTCTATAGCACTTCTGGGGTTTTGTACTTGTATTGAAAACTCTTGTGTTTGGCCATGGATTTTAAAGTTTTTTTTTTAATTGCTGTTATTTGTACAGTATGTATTTTAAGTACACATAAATTTACTGTGTGTGAGTACACATATATGGAAGAATAATCACTAAAATACGTGAATCGGTTGAGCGTAAGTTTGCGCTCAGGGGAAAATAAAACGAAAATTAATCCAAGCAATTTTTAGTAATTTGATTTTATGATTTCGTGATTTAGTAATTTGTCAAGGAGTACAGTAGACAGATGATACTTGGGGGTGAGGGATTATGTAGCCCCCACACCTGCAGCCCAGCCTCCAAATAGACAGTACGTTTTAATACTAAATGTAATAAGTACAATTAGTACTGTACAAATAAGTACTATCGGCATAGTACATAAATACACTTAATTGCCAGCATCGCACCAAAATATTGTGAATTAGAGTTTACCTGAAAAGCTGTATAGAAAACCACGACCTAACCTAACCTTGGGAGTGTAGGAGTACAAGCATGTAAATAGCATTTATTGCTTCTTAATTACAATTAGTACTTTACCTATAGCTTTATTGATATTACAGTTTTATAAAACTAATAAAACAAAACTAAAATCTTTCAATAAATTTTAAATTAACTCAGGATATTTTCAAATTTTGTATAAAATCTCTATTGTTTAATAAAACTGAAAAATAAATTCTTTATATTTAAAACTTGTGTACATAGAATTGAACACGAAAACTTAAACCTACAAATTTTGAGTATATTAACAGAAAGTAAAAAGAATGTATGGGGAGGTTAAATGTAACAGCACAATTAAGTGTACTTATTTACTATGCAGAATGTCAGGAATGTACTTATTACATTTAGTACTAAAACGTACTGTCTATTCGGAGGAAGGGTTGACTACTGAGTACGTTAAGTAACATGACGTAAACTGATCTTACAACAATCTTAAAGTATCTCTCTCTCTCTCTCTCTCTCTCTCTCTCTCTCTCTCTCTCTCTCTCTCTCTCTCTCTCTCTCTCTCTCTCTCTCTCTCTCTCTCTCTCCAACCACTTGGGCTGGTCGGTAGAGGAATGGCCTCGTTTCTTGCGTATCGGTGTTCAATCCCCGATGTTCGAAGTGCTTGGTCCTTTCTCTTGATATTACCTTGCCTATCTATATATCTCCTTTCTCTAACTCCTTTAATGTGTTGGAAAGTCTCTCAGTATTTCCAACCCCCCCTTGCCCCACCCCATAGTGGTTCACGCTCCCTCTCCTCCTTACTGACGATGTTGAGGGGGGAGTTTCTCCCTCTTCCCCCGCTTCAACCCNGAGGGTATATAGCAACTATGAGTATGAGGGGTAGAAACGATGAGTGTAAGTGTATCAGCTGTGAGTATGAGTGTAGCAACTAGGAGTATGAGGGTATAGGAACCGTGAGTATGAGGGTATAGGAACCGTGAGTATGAGGGTATAGGAACCGTGAGTATGAGGGTATAGGAACCGTGAGTATGAGGGTATAGGAACCGTGAGTATGAGGGTATCGGATGTGTGTGTGTCAGCACCCACTGACACACACACACACATCATTGGTACCTAACACTGTACAGTCTGTCAGCGCCTACTGACACACGTGGAACCCCAAAGTACAGTGTGTCAGTAGTTTACAATAAAGCCATAGCACCATTTGAGTCCTCTGGTTTCTGTATTGTCCCTCGCAAGCCTTAACCCATAACAAAAGTTCCCCCGCTCATTGTAGGAGGCTTTTGGTGGGCAGGCTAGCGTCCCCCACAAGGTGATGGGGGTGGCCAACTGTGCTGCCTCTCTCCATGGGCGTCCTATTCAACACGGGGGAAACCGCTGGATGAGAAGTCAAGACCAGTGTTTTCATGGGGTTTGAGGTACCCTATACATCAGGGAGAGGGTCCTGGCAGTCTTAATGGCTGTAGCTCGTTTGCTAAACGTTGTGGGGTCATCAGACTGCCCACCAGAGCAATTCTCACTCGAGGTAAATGAATCCTGTCTGGTTGGGTTAGGTATTTAGGGTGATGATGGAAACGGTGTTGCCCTTTTTTGTCGACAGATGGAGATAGTTTCTTGCCTAGCGAGCGGGAGACGAGCTGATAGGCCAGAGGCGACCAATCAGCGAGCGCCCTCACTTGATCGATTCCGGCTCGGGCTCAATCAATTAGTGCACATAGTAGGTAACAGAGAAATGAAATCAGGTATTTTTTTGGTTGTCCGAACATGAGTTTAACTTTCATGTACCAGACACGATTAAAGAATATAGAAAAATATTTAAATTATTCATAAATCTTATTCATTTTATGAAATATATGACAGAAAATTTAGAAAAAGTGTAGAAGTTGCCTGGTGACTCCACTTCACCCTCGTCTCAGTTCGCCGCTGGTGTCGGCATCCTGCGCTGTGATTGGTGGGTGCCTTCGTGGCCCCGCCCTAAGACCACCAGACCCCGCCCTAATCCCGCCTCCGAAAGTGATGTAGCAGAAAAATGGTTGGACTACATAGTGTTCACTCGTGTTCCCGTTGTAGGACACGCACTTTTACAGCGTCAACTCTATGTAGCGGAGGTGATAGCAAGTCACCTACAACTCGTGCCACAAGTTCAACTTGTTCATACATCCACAACTTGAACGTTTACTCCCAAGGTAAAGATATTCCTCGAGCTGAACTTACTGTAGTGAAACTCCCGAGCGTCCGTGTTTATGATCGGCGTCGAATTATAAGTGTTATGGTGAACTGAGTGTGTCGGGAAGCGGCAGTTTTTCTCTCCAGTCGAGCCGTGTGAAGGGGCTGGCGCGGGCTCCTCCAGCTGCCTCTCGTGGGGCTCCCTCCTCGCCGACGCCGCCTCCACACACACACACACACGCAAAACTGTTCGCCTTTTCCTCGTTCCATTGGAAAACACACACAAAAATTATGTGGCGGTGAAGCCGTTTGGTGGAAGTGATTGGTGATTCTTGACCCGCTCTGCCGCCCTGCACGGAGCCATGTGTGAGTGTGTTGGTGAACTGGGACGGAGCTTAATGGTGCTGTTCGTCATCACTATCAATCATCATCGTCAATCATCATCATTATCATCATCATCATCATCACAAAGGGGGGGATGGTGGGGGCTTGTGAGTGCGTGGAAATGATAGTGATGAACTTTTGAACGCAGAAAACTTTTAAATAGAGAGAGTTAATGACGATTGTTGCTCATGTTACAGCTCTAAGCTGTTGTCCCTCCCCCCTCGTCCTCCCCCTCCCCCCGAGAACAACTCTTGTTAGATCGTTCAAACTGTGGTGTGTCTCCCCTAGCACAGCAATCGCTCCGTGACCCCTCCCCCCCCCCCCAACAACCAGACATTACCACAAACCACCCCAAAACAATAATAACAATAACAAAAAATTGGAAAAAACATGAAATCTCACCTCTCAAAGAGTGATAACGTGACAACCTCAATTTTCATGTGCTGACACCTACTTCCCATCCCATCTACTCCCTATCCCATCTACTCCCCATTCCACTATTCCTAAGTCCTTCCTGTTCCTGACCTGCCTCGAGCCGCCCCTTTCCACGACCGAGTTGTGCATGCTGGCCAATATACAGTACTCCGCCGTAGACTTTGGGGGCCCAGGATGACGTGTCGGAAGGGAGTGAGCGGGGGATCAGCGAAGTAGACAGGCGACAGAGGGAGGGGGGGGTGAAGTAGACAGTAGACATTTATCGGGGAGGAAAGTTGGAGGGGCTGGGGTGGGCGTGGTAGACATATCTTAGGAGCTGGAGGAGAGGAGAGGGCCATATCTCAGGAATACATCGGTGCATCCCTACTTGATGTGACGCATGAATGTGACGTACTAGGATGGGATGGTTAGAAAGTGACGTTCGGCCACCCGGAATGTGACGAAGCTCTCTTTAGTAGTGACAAGTGACGTATGGCGAATCGTCTAACGTAACGACCCGGTTGACAGGTCAACAAGGTAGGGAGTAGGAGGGCTGTAAACCTCTTGTTAACACTATTCACGTATATCCTTCATCCAAAATTAATATCTCCGTGGTTTTAGAGAGAGAGAGAGAGAGAGTAGGGCTTCGTAACTATAAAAATGTAGCCCACTACGACACTGTAAGTTTACCGAACATAAACGTTCTGATTATTTAAACTTTCACCAGTAACGTGATCCTCTCGACTACACTTAAGTCCTGTTCAGCATCCCCGATAAAAATCCCATTATATTAAATCCTCCTGGACTCTTAAAGACCCGAAAAGCTTGCGAAAACGCGGATTTAATGGGAGAAAACTTTAGGATAAATCGCCCGCGTCTTAAGGCGAAATCCCCCGCCGCTCTCCTGTTTCTAAATCCACTAAACGATGTGTGGCGTGTGTGGTGACCCGGGCCGCTGACATCACTCCCACAACAGCAGCCACTGACAACATAACTACTACCCCATCCACCACCACTACCACCACCACAACAGCCGCTTAATATACCACAGCAGCCAGCGCCACTACCACCACCACAGCAGCCGGCGCCACTACACCACCACAGCAGCCGGCGCCACTATCACCACCACAGCAGTCGGCGCCACTACCACCACCACAGCAGCCGGCGCCACTACCACCACCACAGCAGCCGGCGCCACTACCACCACCACAGCAGCCGGCGCCACTACCACCACCACAGCAGCCGGCGCCACTACCACCACCACAGCAGCCGGCGCCACTACCACCACCACAGCAGTCGGCGCCACTACCACCACCACAGCAGCCGGCGCCACTATCACCACCACAGCAGTCGGCGCCACTACCACCACCACAGCAGCCGGCGCCACTACCACCACCACAGCAGCCGGCGCCACTATCACCACCACAGCAGCCGGCGCCACCACCACCACTAACATTAACTAAACATTAATTAAACATTAACAAACACTGCCACCAACACCACAATCAGCCCCCTCCCTCCCCACCCCACCCCACCACTAACTCCACCACCACTCCGCGGACTTACTCTGCCAAGTTTGGAGACTCAAGTATCCAAGGAGACTTGAAGTGGCAGAGAAAAGTTCATTTAGGACGCCTTGGCTCGCGCTAAGATTTTGGAAGTTGGCCGCGAGACGACGTCAGGAATTTTAAATACTCTCTGACTCTGGTCCTCTTCGTTATTAACTGTTTGTTCGTCAGATGCGTTCACGTACTCGAGAGACCGGAGGGGATTAATATTGGTTTAGGCAGCCTCGCCTGTTGAGGATTTCTACAGGACGCCAAGGGATTTGTACAGGACGCCGAGGGATTTGTACAGGACGGCGAGTGATTTGTACAGGACGCCGAGGGATTTGTACAGGACGCCGAGGGATTTGTACAGGACGCCGAGGGATTTGTACAGGACGGCGAGTGATTTGTACAGGACGCCGAGGGATTTGTACAGGACGGCGAGGGATTTGTACAGGACGCCGAGGGATTTGTACAAGACGCAGAGGAATTTGTACAGGACGCCGAGGGATTTGTACAGGACGCCGAGGGCTTTGTTCAGGACGCCGAGGGGTTTATACAGGACGGCGAGGGATTTATGCAGGACGGGGAGGGATTTATACAGGACGGCGAGGGATTTATGCAGGACGGGGAGGGATTTCTACAGGACGGGGAGGGATTTATACAGGACGGGGAGGGATTTATACAGGACGGGGAGGTATTTATACAGGACGCCGAGGAATATATTCAATACGCCGAGGGATTTAAATAATCACCATCTCGAGTTTTAAGATTTTTGTGACTTGTTTGCTTTATTTAATAAGCTTGAGTGTTTGGTGGTCACGAGTCCGCCTCAACACCCGAAATTTCTGGAGCTGGACGTGTGGCCAACTTTGGGATTTTATTTGAGTTATTTCAGGAATAAAAATAAAGTTACCAGAATAATAATTGAGAGTGTTAAGTAATTATGAAGAGAAGTCGCTAAGTTAATGTGGCTACGTAGCACTTGGAGGGGGATATGACGCCGGGACAACATGTTGGAGTTGAAGGCCTGAGCCAAGGAACACTGCTCAATCACTTGCACCGTCGCGAATTGAACTCAAACCCTGTAAGAAACAAGGCTGTCGCCCTGGGAATAATAATTGAGTACTAAAGATAATTGAGTACTAAAGCCGTCTAGTTCCGGCGGGAGAGATTGAGTACTAAAGCCGCCTTGCTTCTTGCGAGAGTCTTTGAGTCAGGTTCCAGGCAATTCGTGCTTGGGGGATTTACACTGAAAATAATTTCACGAGATGCCAAAATTTGATTTATCCAGGACCACGAGAAGCCGAGTGTTCAGTGTTAGCGCTTAAATTACTTGTTTTGTAAATTACTGTAAATGTCACATTCGTATTTTTTTCTCACTTGGAGGATTTGTACTGTCAGTAATTTTATAAGCGCGTGTTCGTGGCCTACGACAAGCACAGTGATGCTTTTGTTTCCTATTTTTATTTGTTGCCAAGCGGGGCGTTGCGTGTGGGCGCACGAGGAGTAATAAACGCGAAACATTAATCACACCACCAAGACGAACTCATTTAAATGCATACCAGCGAGACTCGGGACCATTATGCGCGCCCCGTACCCTCCTCGCCCCGACAAAGACAGCCTCCACTCGCTAAATTTTCACTCTGGATCCAAATCTGAGTTCATGTTTTTCTGTCGTATTATCTGGAGCCGGCGAGAGACACCACACGGGTAGAAGAGTCTCCCTCCGTCGCGGGTTTTAAAGACCGATGTCTGCTGTCAGGCGCTGGGCGATGGTATCGGGGCCGGACGGACCCGTACTGAGGTCGTCACCGCATCACCCTGCAGGGGTTATCCTCCTCCGTCATCTTTGTTACGTTGGTTCCATGTTTTTGTCTGCCTCGCCCCACAAGGTTCTTGAAGGGGGCCGGCAGGGTGATGGGAGGGGGGTGGCTTGTCTACCCCCTCTCTGTGTTTCGAGAAAATTGCGCTGCTGAGCGTTTGTACCCCGTGGCACCTGCAGGAGTCGCCTCGTGCAGTCTCTTCAGCTACCACAGTTAACCCTGCTAGTACCCATTCTACCTCAGTTAACCCTTCCAGACTCTAACCACAAACAAAAATTGACCCATGTTCCTATAGTGAAGTTTAGGAAGAGATGAACCATCTGCCCCAGCTTTGAAAGATGTTTGAAATATTAGGCTCCAGCCGACGTTTCTATCCACTGCCGATCCCTCTGGGGGATGTTTAAAGCAATGTTATCCAGTGGGGACCTCTCTGGGGACGTGTGTATGAGTGATAGCGGCATCTTCCTGCAAGGTTTCAGCTGATTCCGGCGTCGTTATAATGCATTTTGCGGCATCGTCATCGTCGATAATTCTAATTCTATTGAAGGTAATATCCAGTTTAGGATTACTTATTTCCTCCCTTCGGTTCCATTCTGGCCTGGTCGGCTTCCTTCCTTCCTTCCTTCCTTCCTTCCTTCCTTCCTTCCTTCCTTCCTTCCTTCCTTCCTTCCTTCCTTCCACGCCGCCCTCCGACCCTCCACGCCGCCCTCCGACCCTCCACGCCGCCCTCCGACCCTCCACGCCGCCCTCCGACCCTCCTCGCCGCCCTCCGACCCTCCACGCCGCCCTCCGACCCTCCACGCCGCCCTCCGACCCTCCACCCCCCGCCCTCCGACCCTCCACGCCGCCCTCCGACCCTCCACACACGCCGCCCTCCGACCCTCCACGCCCGCCCTCCGACCCTCCACGCTGCCCTCCGACCCTCCACGCCGCCCTCCGACCCTCCACCTTGCCCTCCGACCCTCCACGCCGCCTCCGAACCCTCCACGCTGCCCTCCGACCCTCCACGCTGCCCTCCGACCCTCCACGCCGCCCTCTAACCACTCCACCCGCCCTCCGCCCTCCACGCCGCCCCTCCGACCCTCCACGCCGCCCTCCGACCCTCCACGCCGCCCTCCGACCCTCCACGCCGCCCTCCGACCCTCCACGCCGCCCTCCGACCCTCCACGCCGCCCTCCGACCCTCCACGCCCCTCCGACCCTCCACTGCCCTCCGACCCTCCACGCCGCCCTCCGACCCTCCACTCGCCCCTCCGACGCTCCACGCCGCCCTCTAACCCTCCACGCCGCCCTCCGACCCTCCACGGCCGCCCTCCGACCCTCCACGCCGCCCTCCGACTCTACACAACACATACTCAACTTCAACTCAAACCTCACCATTTCCACCATGGTTGCAACCATCATTACAACCACCACCAATATCACCACTACCGCGCCGGCACACACCACCACCAACCACCACAACAACACCATCACACCACCACCACCACCACCTCTACCACCACCGCCACCTCTCACCACCACCCCGCCCCTCTACCACCACCGCCACCTCCCACCACCGCCACCTCTACCACCACCAACACCGTCACCACCACCACCGCCACTCTACCCCACCACCACCGCCTGTGCTAGTCTGCGTCGGCGGCTGTTACGGAGGGTGCGAATGATTACGTTGGATACTGTTTGTTTTATATGCAAATCAGAACGACACAGATTAACTGCGTTGTTTGGTCATTACCGCCCGCCTGTTTGGGTAATTGTCCCGTTTTATGTTTACTCCCGTATGTTTTAGCTTTCTTTTAATTGGTTGTTTTGTAATTGATGAATGGAATTGGATTCGGTTCATTGGATTTTTTTGTTGGCCCCCTTGCTCGTTATTCTGGCGCTGTAAGGTGGCCCTGGCGCTGTAGGGCGCCCTGGTGCTGTAAGGGCGGCCCTGGTGCTGTAAGGGCGGCCCTGTGCTGTAAGGGCGGCCCTGGCGCTGTAAGGGCGGCCCTGGTGCTGTAAGGGTGGGCCCTGGCGCTGTAAGGGCGGCCTGGTGCTGTAAGGCGGCCCTGGTGCTGTAAGGGCGGCCCTGGCGCTGTAAGGGCGGCCCTGGTGCTGTAAGGGCGGCCCGGCGCTGTAAGGGCGGCCCTGACGCTGTAAGGCGGCCCTGGTGCTGTAAGGGCGGCCCTGGTGCTGTAAGGCCGGCCCTGGTGCTGTAAGGGCGGCCCTGGTGCTGTAAGGGCGGCCCTGGTGCTGTAGGGCGGCCCTGACGCTGTAAGGGCGGCCCTGGTGCTGTAAGGGCGGCCCTGGTGCTGTAAGGGGCGCCCTGGTGCTGTAAGGGCGGCCCTGGTGCTGTAAGGGCGGCTCTGACGCTGTAAGGGCGCCCTGGTGCTGTAAGGGCGGCCCTGGTGCTGTAAGGGCGGCCCTGGTGCTGTAAGGGCGGCTCTGACGCTGTAAGGCGGCCCTGGTGCTGTAAGGGCGGCCCTGGTGCTGTAAGGGCGGCCCTGGTGCTGTAAGGGCGGCTCTGACGCTGTAAGGGCGGCCCTGGTGCTGTAAGGGCGGCCCTGGTGCTGTAAGGGCGGCCCTGGCGCTGTAAGGGCGGCCCTGGCG
>WNGS01044420.1:0-10256 GCA_020271785.1 Procambarus virginalis
CGGATGTAGTCAAGGGCAAGGCCTCGGATTCCATAATGCTGGAGTTTAAGTAGAGGTAGTTGTGATTAACAGTATCAAAGGCTTTTCTTAGGTCAAGAAGAGTTCAATCGGAAACTCATTTTTGTCAAGGGCTGAGTAGATTACGTCAAGGAGACTAACGATTGCATCGTTGTGTGCTCTTTTGGGACCGGAAGCCAAACTGGCAGGACTGAGTATGTCGAATTTTACGAGGTAGGAATAGAGCTGTTTGTAAATAATTTTTTCAGATATTTTGATAGAATGGGTAGATTTGATATTGGTCTATAATTGTTTATGTCCGCCGGATTGCCTCCTTTATGGACTGGCGTTACTCTTGCTTTTTTGAGGATATCAGGGAAGGTGTGACACTCTATAGATTTGTCGAATCTCCAATTTGTATGTATCTGTATCCAATTTGTATGTATCTCCAAGTTGCTTTACTCGTTCATGTTCTTTAACAAATACGGGGTCAAGGACCCACTGGGTGGTGGCAGGTGTTGCCCACTTCTGCTAGGCTTACGGCTTGTTCCCCAACACACCCATGTGTCATAGTAGGTAGTAATTGTATCAACGAGATCTCTGGAGAAGGCTTCTACATTCGTTATTGTGTAATCTTGATACCAGTTTGACATACAAATAATAAAGTGCTTAGTTTTTATCTTATCACTTTCTCGCTCTTGGCAAACCACAAGAAAACTTGCCCCAAGTGCCCACGGTGTTTCCGGTGATCCAGCGGCAACACTGAAAAGTGTTTACTCTTTTCACTGTCCTGACTTTAATTTTCAATGTAGGTATTTTATTTTTGTACCAATGTGTTCGCAATAGAATGTTCTAGAAGAACATAAGTATAAAATGTCACCAAAGCATGAGTTAGACCAGCACCAAATAAAGAACTTTGTCGATCACTAGCCGTGAGCGCCAAATAGCGACGAAATGTTTCTGTTCTCTTCAAGGTTGTCAACTCCACACTTGTCCTATAGCGTTAAATTTGGTATCACTGAGACCACAATAAAATTCCCTACACGGACATAGGCATACAAATGTAGAGTCATGATCGCGGCCCACCCGCAAGAGTGTGGGAAGTGGCCAAAGTGTTACCCGTTACTGCACACCCAATGGCACATCGGCGAAACCCCTATTGAAAAGTGTATATTCTTTTCACTGTCCTGACCTCAATTTTCGATGTACATACTTAATTTTTCTGCCAATGTGTTCGCAATAGAATATTCTAGAAGAACATATGTATAAAATGTCACACAAAGATGCGTTAGACCGGCACCAAATAAAAAACTAGGTCGAGTACACTCGTCGTGTAAACAATACAATGGTCTTACCACGATGATGTCGTTCTCCCAAATACGCAATGTGGCTATTAGAGAAAACGAAAATTTCATGGCAAACAGGTTTATACTATCCCCAAGTCGATCGGATAAGAATTGGATCTTAGAGAAATATTTTTTCAAATGCCGCTTGAGCGCGGCATTTGGATGCATTCAAGAGAAAAATATATGTCGTGCTCAAGCGACATATGAGTGCGAAAATGTACTGGTTGAGAGAGGTACAGTCTTTAACATGATTGGGAAGGTCATTCCACATTCTTCTCAACTCTACAACATACCTAACTACTCAGCCATTCACAACTGTCGTCCTATACAAAGAGGTGGTGGTACTTCTCTTTACTACCACCATGCACTGACTTGCTTAAAAGTAATTAAATCTAGAGACCCTTATGGAGAGTATATATTTGCCTCTTTCAGAGACAAGGGTAACGATGCTGTCTTGACTGTGGGAGCAGTCTACAGGGTTCCTAACACTGATGTGACTGAATTTAACTCAAACCTTAGAAATCTTATAATAGAGAACTGACTGAACAAAAACCACTTAATTATTTCTGGTGACTTTAACGTTGACCTCTGTGAGCCTGATAACTCTCCTGCTGCTAGTTTCCTCAACTGTATGAATTCCTGCTTCCCCATACCAGTAATCACTAGACCTACTAGAATCACTGACAGTACTGCCACGGCTCTTGATCACATCTGGACCAACATAACCTCTCCGCTTACTTCAGGGATAATCCTCGATAGCACTACAGACCATTACCCCACATTTCTCCTAACCAACATTAACAAACCACCTCTAGAGGCAAGGGAGATAAGCTTTAGGCTGCACAATGAAACTGCTATAGGCAATTTTATAGCTGCTGCTGCTAATGTCAACTGGGAGTCCGAATTAGGGAACATAGGGGACATGAACCTAGCAGTTCAATCATTTCTTCAAAAAACTCTCAGCCTTTATAACACCCACTGTCCTATGCTAAAGAAACAAGTCACAACTAAAAGGCTTAACAATCCTTGGCTTACAAAGGGGACAATTAAATCCATTAATAAAAACCATGACCTTGAGAAGAAGAATAGGTTAGGAATTGTCTCCAGAGAATTCTCAAAGAATTACTCATCATTGCTATATAAATTAATTTGGAGAGCCAAAATTAAATACTACGAAGACAAATTTACCCACACAAAGAGCAATATTAAGAAAACATGGAGCACAATTTCTCAAATATTGGGATCAAAGAAGATTATAAATAACAAACCAATACTCCTTACAAATAATGATGGTCTGCTTTCAGCCTCTGACACTGCTCTTGAGTTCAGTAGGTTCTTCTCTTCCATTGGGTCATCCCTTACAAATGATATTCCATCGTCCAGTACTAATATCCAGGACTATCTTACAGGTAACTATCCACAGTCTCTGTACCTAATGCCTACTAACTCCACTGATGTTACTGAGATAATCCTTTCCCTTAAAACCAAGTCTAGTGCCCTTGAGGAGATACCAACTTTAATTTACAAAAAAGCCTCCAGATCTTTAGACCCTGAAATTGCATTGCTCTTCAACAAGTCACTTGAACTCCAAACCTTTCCAGATATTCTAAAAAAAAGCGAGTGTAACCCCTGTACACAAATGTGGTGATCTCACAGATGTTAACAAGTACAGACCTATATCAATCCTGCCTAACTTGTCAAAATATTTGAAAAACTAATCTACAAGCAGCTCTACTCTTATCTAGCCAAACACAATATACTTATCTCATGTCAATATGGCTTCAGACCCAATAAAAGCACTAACGATGCACTTATTAGTATGATTAACTTGATTCATGCAGCTCTTGATAAAAATGAGTTCCCTGTTGGGTTATTTATGGACCTGCGTAAGGCTTTTGATACTGTCGACCACCAAAACCTTCTTCTTAAATTACATCATTATGGAGTCAGAGGACACTCCCTGCAATACCTCAAATCTTACCTTACTGACAGGCTCCAGTATGTTTCTGTGAATAATTCAATTTCTCCCACCCTACCCATCAACATTGGTGTTCCTCAGGGCAGCATACTTGGCCCTCTCCTCTTTCTCATCTACATTAATGACCTTCCAAATGCCTCCCAACACCTCAAACCAATTCTATTTGCTGACGACACAACCTTCATTTACTCCAGCCCTGACCCCCTTGCTCTAAATGCCACAGTAAATACTGAGCTAAATAAAGTCCATCTTTGGCTAACTGCCAACAAACTCACCCTTAACATTGACAAAACTTTCTATATTCTGTTTGGCAATAAATCCCCTAATCAAATAAATCTAAAATAAACAATACCCCAATTTGTAATAAATTAGATGGCAAATTCCTTGGCGTTCTCATTGACCACAAGCTGAATTTCCAGGGACACATTCTAAATATATAAAAAAAAGTTTACAAAACTGTTGGCATTCTTTCTAAGATCAGATATTATGTACCCCGACCTGCCCTGGTGACGCTCTATTACTCCCTCATCTATCCATATCTCAACTATGGTATTTGTGCTTGGGGTTCTACTACCCAAAATCATTTACGTCCTCTAATTACTCAACACAAAGCTGCTATTAGGACAGTATCCAACTCTGGCCCCAGACATCACTCGGTACCCCTACTCAAATCTCTGAATATGTTAGATATTAAGTCACTGCACATTCTCTCATGTGTATCATACATATATAAAACGCTGAACTGTAATGCCAATCCTGACCTCAAAAGCTTCATTGAAAGCTGTAACAGAACCCATGAGCACCACACCAGAAACAAATACCGTTTTGATATTCCAAGAGTACGACTTAATCAAACTAGAAATGCTCTACAAATCAAGGGACCCAGAATGTGGAATGACCTTCCCAACCATGTTAAAGACTGTACCTCTCTTAACCAGTTTAAGATAAAAACGAAGCACTACCTAATAAATTCCCTGTAACCTACCTTACCCCTCTATTGTCAACCCATGTCTGTTATTCTTTTTTTAATCAACGCTGTTTGTCGACCTATTGTATTTGTGCTGCTTTTTCAGTCATGTTCCCCCTTTTTTTTTAATCTTTATTTGTATTTGTTCTCAACATATTTTATTCTTTATGCTCAATTAGTATTAAGTTCTAGATATTAATGTTCTTCCTGCCCAAAACGCATTGCGTAATAGTGGCTTTAGGCATTGTATGTACTAGCTCTATCTATAATTCGATCCATTAATGTAACATCACTTGTATGTATATACCTTACCTGAATAAACATATTTATTTATATTTATTTATTTATTTAAGTATTTTGGGCGCTCATGTACTTGTGCGCTAGCTGGCGTTCACAACTGTTCTCGCCTACAAGCATTAGAATTAAACAAACGAATTTATTTATTCATTTATATACAAGAAGATACATTTTCTCGAGAGAGAAATATATCTGATTTATCAAGTAAGTAGCTTGCTTAGCAAAAGGAATTTGGGTTCAGTTTAACTACCACTCAATGGATGAGTAATTGGGGCATAATAAAGGATAAAATGAAAGATAAGAAAACAACATTAGAGAGATAAACTCGAGAGAGGTTTTCATGTTAATCCAAAAATTATTTGAAGAGCAAGACGGACTGCGGGTCAGGCAATTGGTCTCCATGCTATCGTGATGGGGATCAGCCATTTCACGTGTTAATGACTCTTGTATAGTTGTGTAGTTAGGGACAACAGGGTAAAGGGGTAATGGGCATTGTGGTTGATTGTTCCACCTGGGAATCCTCCACTGTTTTATATCTTATGTATGTACTCACCTAGTTGAGGTAGCGGGGGTTGAGCTCTGGCTCTTTGGTCCCGCTTCTCAACTGTCAATCAACTGATGTACAGATTCCAAAGCCTGCTGGGCTCTGTCATATCTACATTTGAAACTGTGTATGTAGTCAGCCTTCACTGACTGCCTAATGCATTCCATTTATTAACTACTCTGACACTGAAAAAGTTCTTTCTAATGTCTCTGTGGCTCATTTGGATACTCAGCTTCCACCTGTGTCCCATTGTGCGTGTACCACATGTGTTAAATAAATGTGTGTATGTATGTATGTATGTATGTATGTATGTATGTATGTATGTATGTATGTATGTATGTATGTATGTATGTATGTATGTATGTGTGTGTATGTATGTATGTATGTATGTATGTATGTATGTGTATGTATGTATGTATGTATGTATGTATGTATGTATGTATGTATGTATGTATGTATGTATGTATGTATGTATGTATGTATGTATGTATATATGTATGTATGGTTGTATTTATGTATGTAAGTATGTATGTACTTTGCTCTAAAAAAACATTATCAATAAAATATGTATGCATATATATATCTATGCAATATAGTCTGAAAATGAACATTGCAGACTTCATTTTTCAACTTCCCCCGACAGAGAAGAAAAACATAAGAAATATTGAGAACATTCGTGTTAGAATCATTAAGCTCACCCTTTCGGTAATATTCCATATTATTTATATATATATATATATATATATATATATATATATATATATATATATATATATATATATATATATATATATATATATATATATATATATATTAGTATATTTTGGTAGCAGTCTTTCCTGTAGACATATGTTATTAAATATGACCGAAAAAGTAAGATTAATAATTCTAACACGAATTTTCTCAATTTTCCTTATGTTTGTTTTTACTGATGACGGTAAATGAAAAATCAATTCTCCAAAATTCATTCTTTATTTCTTAGTCTGACGCGACACTTGAGCGCGTTTCGTAAAACTTATTACATTTTCAAAGACTTTAGTTACACACACTGAACAGAGTTTAAACAGCTTTTCTTTTTTATACCTGCATTTGGGTGAGGTGACATGTTACAATGGTTTGGGGTGAGGTGAGAACAAACACAGAACACGAAACAATGGGTATAACCAAAAGGGAAGAATAGATCTGTAACTGCAGAAGGCCTATTGGCCCATATTTCTTGATGTTTCTATATTGGAGCGGAGTCTTGAAGTGAACACTTCAAGACTCCGCTCCAATATAGAAACATCAAGAAATATGGGCCAATAAGCCTTCTGCAGTTACAGATCTATTCTTCCCTTTAGCTTATACCCATTGTTTCGTGTTCTGTGTTTGTTCTCACCTCACCCAAACCATTGTAACATGTCAGCTCACCCAAATGCAGGTATAAAAAAGAAAAGCTGTTTAAACTCTGTTCAGTGTGTGTAACTAAAGTCTTTGAAAATGTAATAAGTTTTACGAAACGCGCTCAAGTGTCGCGTCAGACTAAGAAATAAAGAATGAATTTTGGAGAATTGATTTTTCATTTACCGTCATCAGTAAAAACAAACATAAGGAAAATTGAGAAAATTCGTGTTAGAATTATTTATCTTACTTTTTCGGTCATATTTAATAACATATATATATATATATACATATATATATATATATATATATAATATATATATATATATATATATATATATATATATATATATAACTGAAAACTCACACCCCAGAAGTGACTCGAACCCATACTCCCAGGAGCAAAGCAACTGGTAACTACAGGGCGCCTTAATCCGCTTGACCATCACGACCGGACAATCCTGTCCGGTCGTGATGGTCTAGTCCTGGGGACCATTCAGGCTTGTTTGCATATATATATATATATATATATATATATATATATATATATATATATATATATATATATATGTCGTACCTAGTAGCCAGAACGCACTTCTCAGCCTACTATGCAAGGCTCGATTTGCCTAATAAGCCAAGTTATCATGAATTAATATATTTTCTCTAATTTTTTTCTTATGGAATGATAAAGCTACCCATTTCATTATGTATGAGGTCAATTTTTTTTATTGGAGTTAAAATTAACGTAGTTATATGACCGAACCTAACCAACCCTACCTACCTAACCTAACCTAACCTATCTTTATAGGTTAGGTTAGGTTAGGTAGCCGAAAAAGTTAGGTTAGGTTAGGTTAGGTAGGTTAGGTAGTCGAAAAACAATAATTCATGAAAACTTGGCTTATTAGGCAAATCGGGCCTTGCATAGTAGGCTGAGAAGTGCGTTCTGGCTACTAGGTACGACATATATATATATATATATATATATATATATATATATATATATATATATATATATATATATATATATATATATATATATATATATATATAAAAGTTTGTGAGGGTACCACCTCTGGTGCCAATGTGGGGACCCATAGCCTCGGAGAAGAAAATAAAACGTATTCAGAGGAGACCTTGTGGTTTCTCACTGAACACTAATATTTTCTTCTCCTACCACCCCCATTCTTTTGTATGTACACATATATATTTGCTTTATTTGAACTGTGTTACAAAAAAGGAGTTACATATAGGTTACAAAGATGGTTATCATAGGTTGTCGAGTTCCTCCAGCTCCTCAGATGGCGGGCAGGAACCCTGGATGCAGTGCGCATTTCCCCTCTGTATCGCCACGCTGAGGCGCTGGAAAAGAAAGCTGGCAGCTCTAGGGTCCCTTGTTGTTTCAATGAGCCTAGAACCCAGTTCCTTCAAAAAACTGGTAGCACTTTTACCCCAGGCGCCGAGTGTCTCAGAAGCAATGGGGACAAAATTGTAGTGGTGATCAAGTTCTCTATACTTACGGGATTTGGCTGCTTCCCTGTGGGTGGCAGCGCCACCTGGTTGTGCAACACTGAGGTCAATGTAGGTGTTAGCCAGGGTTGATACGCACGTGTAGTCCCATACCAACTGCTTGCCATTCTTCCAGGGGTTCACTGTGATACCATCCGGGCGACCAATAAGAGCATCAGAGTTACGGGGCGTTAGGTAACGAGGCTCTCTCTCGGCTGGGCATCCAGCTGTGGTGAGGCTCCTCTTGATGATGTCGTTAACTTCACTGTGCCTCGAGTGCCATCCTCCCGTGCTTTGGCAGAGTAGGCCATGGTGGCCGTACCTGTCAGCCACCACCTCGCCGCAAATACACCTATATCTGGTGTGGATTGGGGCAGCAAGGCGGAGGGCCACAGCAATTCGGAGGGCGTGTGGTGTGAGACGCGTGCCAGTTGCCGACATTGGGGTTGCTAACAGGAAATCCCCTGCATGAGGGGCTGCTACTGCTGTGAGGCGAGCAATGTCGTGCTGTGTTGATGCAGCACCCAGGCACTCTGCAGCAACTTTGTCTACAATGGGGCCATCCCAGCTGGATTGCCTGTGGGCTTTTGGGATGGTGGTTGAGGTGATGGGCCTGCACGAGAGGCCCACTCTGTGGCACAGCGTGTAAAATTGGGATCATGTACACCTGCCAGCTGATGTAAGTGGGCAGGTAGAATTTCCTTCACAAGGTCGTCGGATGCTGATAAGGAGGACAGGAAGGCTGGAACAGCGATTTGCGTTGCTGTTCGAACTCCGAGGCCCCCAAGTCTTACGGGAAGAGAGGCTTGTTTCCACTGCAGGTCATCAAAAGAGAGGTTAAGGGCTTTTTCTAGCATTGATTTCAGTAACCGGTCATACTCACTTAGTTTTTGGCTACTGTAAGATGGTGAACACCTCAGAAAGTAGGTTAACCTGGGGAGGGACAGACATCTGGTGATGAGGTAGAGTGCATCATGAGCATCAATATCCTCAATCCTCCCATCCATCCTCTTAAGGTCGGCGATTTTCTTATCAAGGACCTCATCGATGGCTTTCAACCCCAGGGGAGCTCCTAGGAGTGTGCTGTCTTCAGGTTTAGTTTTATGGATGTTTGGCAGAAGACCCTCTATTCTCTCTACGATGCCCTGGTTGGAACATATTATTTCACATTTAGAAGGGTTCAGGGTGAGGCCTAAAACTGCACCTTGCTCCTGGATTTTTCTGATGTCCTCCAGGAGGGAGTCTTGGGAACCAGCTAGGGTACCATCATCCAAGAACCAGATGTTAAGCTCGCTGGACAGGACCTCTGTGACTTGTTTGATGACTAAGCAGAAAAGGAGAGGAGCAAGGGGGTCACCCTGTTGGACGCCTTCCCGCGAGTCAATTTCATGTTCGCCAAAAAGTAGCTTAAGATCCATACTGTAGCATGAATGTACGAAAGGGTAGAGGGAAGGGAAATGACTATGAACCGCACGGAGTACAGCATCCCTCCGCACCAAATTGAAGGCATTTTTGAAATCTAGCTTGATAAGGGCCTTTTCGTCTGTGATATTGGCGATGAAGGCTCGAGCTGCATGGGCTGCCGCCTCACACCCTTGTGGAATGCCAAACCCAAGCTGTTTTGGCTTCAGCATGTTATATATATATATACTATATATATTATTCAGCATTATATAATATATATTATATACTGTCGTACCTAGTAGCCAGAACGTACTTCTCAGCCTAATATGCAAGGTCCAATTTGCCTAATAGGCCAAGTTTTCATGAATTAATTGTTTTTCGACTACCTAACCTACCTAACCTAACTTTTCGGCTACCTAACCAAACGAAACCTATAAAGATAGGTTAGGTTAGGTTAGGTAGGGTTGGTTAGGTTCGATCATAATCTACATTAATTTTAACTCCAATAAAAAAAAATTGACCTCATACATAATGAATGGGTAGCTTTATCATTTCATAAGAAAAAATTAGAGAAAATATATTAATTCATGAAAACTTGGCTTATTAGGCAAATGGGCTATGCGTAGTAGGCTAGAAGTGAGTTCTGGCTACTAGGTACGACATACTATTATATAGTATATTCGATAATTGTAAGGAGAAAGGGAAGAGAAAGGGTGGGGGAAGAGAAAATAGAATACAGTAAGTTAAAAACACTTAACAAGCCGGAGCGCGGGTCAGGTCACTCGAGAATAGGATACGCACAAACCTGTATACCAAACACAGGGTGCTAATTGACTA
>WNGS01044439.1:0-12847 GCA_020271785.1 Procambarus virginalis
TCTTGATACTCTACAGTCCCCCACCAAACAGTAGAACGCCCAGGCAAATATCCCTCACCCACAACCTCAAACTCCTTGTCGCAAACTGGAGATGAGGTGTGAGGGTAAAGTGTTGGAGTATGGTGTTCGGCAGTCTCTCCAATGCAGATGTCAATGCCTGGTCACATACACAGAGAAAAAAAAGAGACTGCTTGCCTGATATTGTGGTAGGTAGGGAAGACACACAAAACACAATTATAACAATGAAATTTTAATTACTCTAGAAAACAAATTTAAATAAAGACAATTCCTTGGCTAGGCAAAGTGCAAGTATAACAAGTGAAAAACTGTAACATAAAAATGAATAAGTATGGTTTACGTTAACAATAGTACAAAATATAATACAAGTAATATAAATGGTGCTGGGAATATTAGCGCACGCTAAGAACCGCTACTTGATACACGAGGTATATCAATTAGATGTTCACAGCCAAGAGCACAAGATATTCTGAGGAGGAAACTGCTGGCCGACCCAACGTGACTCGGCGAGGTGCGTGAGTGGTGCACAGCTGGAGTGGTGTGGTCTCGTCCAGCCAATCAGAATGCAGGCAGGCCGACACTGGTAGTTGCTAATTGAAGTACAAGCGACGAGCCGGCGGTGAGGAGTGTGTGGGGGGTGCAGGAGTGGGGGTATGCAGGTGTGTGTGCTGCTTGACAAACGTTTTGCTACTGCTGATCGTATCTGAATGTGTAGCATGAGATGTGACTACTGAAGAGAAGAGCAGGCTCAACTCTCTTGAAAGAGATTATCGTCACAGAAGACAGCAACAAGGCATGTATACATGAACTGCAGAGGGCAGCAACAATAGCACATAGAATGAGAGCGAAGCTGCTGGTCATGGGGGACCTAAATCACGGAGAGATAAATTGGGAAACAAGGAATCCCCATGGCGGGGAGGAAACGTGGGGAGTGAAGTTGGTAGACGTTATTGGCAGGAATTTCCTAACACAGCATGTGAAGGAAGACACAAGGGAAAGAGGAGGGGATATGCCGAACCTATTAGACCTAATTTTCACTCAGAATGTAGAAGACATTGAGCATTTAGAACATGTAATACCACTAGGAGCCAGTGACCATTGTGTCCCATTCTTTGAGTACATGATGAAACTTAAAATTGTGACCAAAGGACAAGAGGTCCGGGAAAGGAGACTTGATTACAGAAAAGGGGACTACAGAAGAATAAGGGACTACCTGGGAGAAGTGCAGTGGGAGGAAGAAATTAGAGGAAAAACAGTGCAAGATATGATGAACCAAGTCATATGGAAATGCAAGGAGGCTGAAGAAAGATTTATTCCAACAGTAAAGGAAAAAAGCAGGAGGGAATATGGTTTAATAGACAGTGTTAGGGAGCAAAAGTGAGAAGCAGGAGGGAATGGAGGAAGTACAGAAGACAAAGCACAGAGGACAACAGGATTAGATGTAACAGAGCTAGGAACGTTTACATTAACATAAGACGAGTATCGGAAAGAAATTATGAGCATGATATTGCAAAAAAGCGAAAAAGCAACCTAAATTACTATATAGCCATATAAGAAGGAAGATGTCAGTAAATGACCAAGTGACAAGACTGAGGAAAACAGAAGGGGCATATACAGAAAATGACAAGGAAATCTGCGTGGTACTGAATGCAAGTTTTCATGGAGTGTTCACAACCGAGCCTGAGCGGCTCCCATTGTTAGAAGAGATTACCCTAGATGGAAGACTATCAGATATAGAGGAGACAGCAGAGGAGATCATGAAACAGTTGACAACACTAGATGCAACTAATGCAGTTGGACCAGACAAAGTATCACCGTGGATACTAAAAGAGGCAGCACAGGCTCTCAGCGTGGCCTCTGGCAATGATCTTTAATGAGTCACTTATGTCGGGAGAATTGCCCAGTTGTTGGAAGGAGACAAATGTCGTACCGATTTTCAAGATAGGAGTTAGGGAGGAGGCACTTAACTACATACCCGTATCACTGACAAGCATCCCCTGCAAAATATTTGAAAGAATAATTAGGCTAAAACTTGCTGAGCACCTGGAGAGCATTGGGTTTGTAAACAAACACCAACATGGGTTCTGGACAGGGAAATCATGCCTAACAAACCTTTCGAAATTCTATGATAAAGTAACAAAGATAAAGAAGGACAGAGAAGGCTGGGCAGACAGCATATTTCTAGACTGTCAAAATTCTTTAAAACAGTACCGCACATGAGACTGCTATACAAACTTGAGAGGCAGGCGGAAAGCGGAAAGCAGAAAGGCCTAGCATGGGTAAGGAACTACCTAACAGGAAGGAGCCAGAGGGTAATGGTAGGGGGAGAGAAGTCGGAATGGCGAGCAGTAACGAGTGGAGTACCTTAAGGATCGGTGCTGGGACCAATCCTCTTTCTAATTTACATAACTGATGTTTACAGGAGTGGAGTCCTACATGTCAATGTTTGTGGATGATGCAAAATTAATGAGAAGAGGTGTGGCAGATGAGGATTGTAGGATCCTCGAAGAGGACCTGGACAGGTTGCAGAGATGGTCAGAGAAATGGCTACTGGAGTTCAACACGAGTAAATGTAAATTTATGGAAATGGGATCAGGTGATAGGCGACCAAAGGGACAGTACACAATGAAGGGGAACTGCCTACCTGTAACGATTCGAGAAAGAGACCTGGGAGTGGACGTAACACCTAATCTAACTCCTGAGTCACAAATATATAGGATAACGACAGCAGCATACCCAACACTGGCAAAAATTAGAACTTTATTCAGAAATCTAAGTGAGGAGGCTTTAGGGCGCTTTACACTGCCTATGTGAGACCAGTCTTAGAGTATGCCGCGCTATCATGGAGCCCCCACCTGAAGAAACACATTAGGAAACTGGAAAAGGTTCAGAGTTTGCGACGAGCTTGTCCCAGAGTTACGAGGGATGGGATATGAAGAGCGTCTGAAGGAACTGAACCTACAACACTAGAGAAAAGAAGGGAGAGAGGAGATATGATTGGAACATATAAAATACTCAGGGGAATTGACAAAGTGGAAATAGATGAAATGTTCACACGTAATAGTAACACAACGAGGGGACATGGGTGCAAGCTGGAAACTCAGATGAGTCACAGAGATGTTAGGAAGTTTTCTTTAGTGTGAGAGTAGTGGAAAAATTGTATGCCCTTGGGGAGCAGGTTGTGGAAGCAAACTCTATTCATAATTTTAAAATCAGGTATGATGGGGAAATGGGACAGGAGTCGTTGCTGTAAACAACCGATGGCTAGAAAGGCGTGATCCAAGAGTCAATGCTCGATCCTGCAAGCACAAATAGGCGAGTACAAATAGGTGAGTACACACACACACACTTTACACACTTTCAGAAATGCACTATTTAGTTCCAGATATACTGAAAAAATGCATTCATGGTACATGTCCTGTTCTGATTGGCTCTTCCCACTATCTGTAAATTTGTAATTAGCAAGGGCTAAATGTTGCCAGTTGCCATTATATGTTATGAAATAAATCCAGCATTTGACGGCCGTCAAGTGCAATAATATAATAGGAAATACGTATAGAAATAATCACTCACACAATAATTGGTTTATTTTATACATTATTATAGTTTATACATTAACATAAAAAGCCAAGTCTGATAATTGGAGGCACAACTGGAAAGCCTCAGTATATGCTATATAAGGTGGCCGCAAGTGCTGGCCGAGTACAGTCAGCCGTCAGCCACCAACCAGTCAACACCTCCTGCATATTCACCCAGGTAAGCTACTCCTTGCTTGTGGTGAGCTGATAAACTTTCTCTTTATAATTATATAACACAACTGACTTGAATTTTTAAAATGACTGCAAATAGTAATATATAATTATTCATAAATTTTTCAGTTTTTATTCGTTAAAATTCTGCTTCTCTAAGTGAACATTACTATCTCAAAGAAGAGATAGTAATGTTAAACTATAAAACTACATTCCAATCATTTTTCCAGTATGTCCAACGAAGATTAATATGCAGTCTAACCCTTTCACTGAGTGAGTCATACAAGTATGATTCAGAGTACTGAGAAAGAAATAAATTCCCGCGGGTAAAGGGCTCACATCGGCTTCCTCAGACCTCTAAAACAGGCGTTAATTTGAAAACAAAAAAATGGACACCGTTCCAAGGATTTCAAGGCTTCAGTACTGAGTGATCAACCAAGGTGGCACATGCAGCATGAGCTAACAGCATCCCTTAAAAAAGATTAATTTATATAAGTAATCTATTATTTTGAGATGATAATATAATTGAAGATCCTAACTGTGATAAAAACTGTCTGCAATGTTCAAACATTAGTGAACAATGTTGAGTTAGGTGATGTCACTTCAGCGAATAGCATGTTGACGCTAAGCTGTGTTTGGACCCATCACACCAGCTTAGTGGTTTATTATGGTGCACAAAAATGTAGATAGTTATCTACATAACTAGTATGTATGCAGTGTATTAACAGCAAAAGCAGTTTTCTTTTTCTTTAAATAATAATAATCGCGTCATTAATATGCACACCATATTTTTACATATAACAATGTTCCACATATTATATAAATTTATCAAATTACACACTTGAATAATAATACTTAAACTAGAGAAAAAATCATTCAGAGACATTGGAGTAAATCAGTAAAAATGTCTTCGCTGCAACTCCTGAGAATGGTGAGACTGAGATCCTGAGACTGCACCACAGTCTCCGTGGTCCAGTGGTAGACACTCGCCTGGCGTTCCGCGAGCGCTATGTCATGGGTTCGTATCCTGGCCGGGAGGATTTACTGGGTGCAATTCCTTAACTATAGCCTCTGTTTAACGCAACAGTAAAATGTGTATTTGGATGAAAAAACGATTTTTCGCGGCAGGGGATCGTATTCCAGGACCTGCCCGAAACGCTACGCGTACTAGTGGCTGTACAATAATGTAACAACTCTTGTATATATATCTCAAAAAAAAAAAATGGGCTGCTGATCCAGTAGCAGGAGCCGTTCTCAGGAACGTTTCCAACGTCATTAAATTAATGTAGTAAATTGCACAAACCTAACCTATCTGAGAACGCAGAAACGGAAAACTGGACATCACACAATTTCGTGAGCCGCTGCCATTTTTAATACAGCAGTTTTTAGAGTAGGGAAATTATTAGTTAAAATGAGATGTACTATTCAGGGGGATGGGTTGGGGAGCTGACCACTGTGAGCGATTGATGTGTAAACACCCATAAATTACCAAGAGTCCCTCGCTCCATCACGGCCAAACTAGTTCATATTTTTTTCTGTGGCCAGGGAACGCATTTTTTAACAATATTAGAGGAATGAATATATTTATATTTTTTGTCAACGTACCACAGGGTTGTTAGGGAATAATAGGCATGCAGCACAGGGCTCATGAAATATTTCTTCAGATTCTTATGATTCTTTTGACTTATAAGTTAGTTGCGTCACTATTATTGAGATACACACCTCGATAACTTGTGCCAAAGATCTGATAAGATAAAGTCTCGATCATGAAGGAAGCAAATTAGTAGCAATGGATATCAATGTCACCCGTGGTCCTACAACGTTTCAACGCTAATGCAACCTTCAGACTACAGAGCACACAGTATCCGGTCACTTATATATACTCAGTTATTCATAGATGGCCAGTTATTGATATTGATAGATGTATTTGGGTGGCTGATCAGTTAAATCACATGGAAATTAATATCTCCATGGTGAGCACTTGTATAGTTAGGAAATTATTGCTACTGATTTGAGATTAGCTGTGAGGATATTTGCTTTACAATGTTTACGTTGTAAACTTTCGGCAGAGGGAGGTGATCAGCTGAAAATCTGGGGTTACCTTTTGTGGCAACATTAGAGTGCCCGGCCATGAGACGCCTGCCTTGCCTGACCCCTCTTGACGTTCTCCTGGTGATTCATGTTGAAACCTAATCAGCTAAGGCATACAATAGTTTAGTAGTTAGCAAGTAACTCTGTAAGATTTTCTTATTAATTACAATTATTGATTATAATTACCATTGAATGACCCCCCCCCCCTCCAGGATATGTATTCAAGGTAACACCCAGCAGAAGCTAAAATGAAATAATACAGTCCACTTATTTTAATACAGTCCATTTTAATATAATCAGTTAAATTAACTAATGTACCTGCTGGGAAATTCCCCACATTTTATGGTACTTTACTAATCGGATAGTGAAAATTAGACTATCCATAAAAAACCAGCGCACTAAATATATTTTAATAAAATCTAGTCTTTGTTAACAAGAATAGCCAGAAATGAGGCTACTCTTAAATTAAATTATAAACTATGGCAGCAAGTTGCCAGCCATAATTCTTGGCCTTACTTGACCAACCTCCATTAATAATTTAAGTGAGTCTCCACAGCTACCAGGTAATAAAGCCTAATGTTTAAAGTTGCAATAGTTGGCCACAGCCAATTACCCACAGAATTAACCAACATACCTGAAACAGAGATACAATTAATCAGGTCACCATGAGTTAAGTCTCATAATTTCTATGATAACCCAGTATTACATCAGCTTTTGAGTGGCCAAATCATTTAACTATTATTTATCTAGGGGGCCATTACATACACCCATCTCGCAACCCAGCTGAGACAATTAACTACCTTAGGAGTATAATTAATTCCTTAAAGGAGAATAACTCGGCTGTAGTGTTTACTCTAATTGAATCTTGCCAACCAACAAGAAATTATCGTTGGGGTGTTGGTTTAGAGTTTTATGAGAGCACAGCTAATTACATTAATAATTGTATTAGGAGGAGTTTATGGTTGGGAGCCATTTATATCCATTTCACAGCTCTACCATTCCATGAGAATATTTCTCCAGATGGAGTCCACCTCGCTAGTGAATCAAGAACATATGTGGCCAACACACTAGTCAATACTATAAAATATCATAAGAGGTAGTTGCAAGAAGGCCAAACATAATTGTGTACATATTTCCCAATTATAAATTGTTTATATATCCCATTTAAAACCAAACAAAAATTAGCTCTATTACATTTCTGCACATTATTATATAATTTTCTTGCCAACCTTTAGATGTGGGTAGGACAATTTTAGGCTAAAGCTGAACTGAATAATGCTCAACCTACCCTAATGTATTTCTTTGTTCTAACCCAACAAGGGTAGGATGCACATTTAGCGAGCTCTGTACACGGAAATGTACAACCTAGCCAACATTTAATCTATTGCACAGACCCAAAATAGGGTGGGAATTATTACACGAATTGTGTTTAACATATATTTACCATTATCATTTATTTCTGCTGTTTCATCTTTGAGTGTTACGAGGTATCACAACTCTAACCGAAGGCGAAAATGAAGGACTAACCCAAGGTACATCATGTAATGTTACTAAGTACCACTCAAATCTTGTATATATTCAATATTTAACATATGTTCCAACCTCCAAGTGAGGTAGGATAAAATAGCTTAGTCAAGGAAAATTAAGTACTAGGCTTTCACCAACAGTACTTGTTCCAACAATATGAAAGTATCCCTAGCTATATCAGTAATAGCCATATAAGCCCTAGATGGCTTAAACCGGCAACCAACATGGATACAGCAGAGAAAATGAAAAGGACCTTCACCGGTCTTAAAGATCACTTGACCAGACAGATCAACAAATGTTATGATCTGTCTGAACAACCTACAGTTAACTACTTTGCACTGGAAAGTTATTTTCAAGAAATAACAAGCAAGTTTAAACAAATCAGAGGTCAAATAAACATGTATTTGACCGAACTTGCCAAAACTCGAGCAACAGAGGCAGAATTAGACGATGATATGATCAATCTAGCACAGTACGGAGATGACATATATGTTAGGCTGCAACTCTTTATCAAATTATTTGCCCAAAATAAATTAACCACTGCCGCTTCTAACATTGCTCAACCAGAAGTTAAACTGCCTTTAATTAGTTTACCCACATTCTCTGGAACCGTGGATGAATGTTGGGACGACTTCTGGAATAAATTTTACTCGGTAGCTTCTAAACCCTATTCCTAAAACTACCAAATTTATATACTTACAGGATCAACTGAAGGGAGAAACTTTAAAGGCAATCTCCAATTTAACATTAACCAGTGATGGCTATGATCTCGCAGTCCAGCTCCTTAAGAGTAATTTTGCTAACACATAGAGCTGTTACGAACTTAGTCCAAAAACTGGTGGACTTGGCATCCACAGATAGTTCTTCTTACTCACTCCACACTTTAACATTAGAGCCTGAGTCCTTACTTAAAGCACTTAGCCTTAAGGTTAATCTAAAGGAGGCTGAGTGGTTGACCAAAGTTATTGTAAGACGTAAGTTGTCCAGTGAAATACTGGACAAGTTGTGTCTTGCATAACAAAACACCTTGAAACTCTCAACTTTACGTAAAGTAAAACTGAACATCTCAAGGTTCCTGACAAACAGAGGACCCCAAGAATGTAAAGTGGTAAGAACTCTAGTACGTCTAGGAGGCTGTGCCCAATTCATGCAGGCTATAGTGGTAGATAAAATCCCAGCTGACCTATATGTTCATGGTCTAGGGAACACAGCCAAACTCCTTCAGAGTAAGGGAGTTAAACTAGCTGACCATAAAATAGTCTGATCACCTCACCAATATCGATATACTTGTAGGTGCAGACTATTATAAATTTATTACTGGTTGCATTAAACAACAGGGAATGAACCTGTTACTGTCCACAGGAGGCAAATTGCTCACTGGCCCTGTATAGTGTAAGAGACAGCCCATAAAGGTGGACAGCCAACACGTCAATCCAGTAATTGTTGCTTGACTAGGGCCTAGAAAAATCACCACTTAAGTTCAGAGACATGTCTGAGGATGAGCTTGATTCCCCCCTGTACATAAATTATAGGATCTAGACACCTTGTGCATTGTCCCTGAACAACCCAGTCTTGATATCTGGACCTACCAACAATATCTAGATTCAGTTATCTACAAAGAATCAGTACTGGGTCAAATTGTCATTAAAGTTAATCCAATCGGCAACTACCTGTGAACCATTTCATGGTGCTGAATCAATTAAAATTTCGGGTATCATGCCTAAACAAGCAGCATGATATATTAAAACAATTCCATGAGTTAATTCAACAACAACTTGACAGTTAGTTCATTGAGATCAAGAATGATAACCCTAGGGAGGGACAATATTTGCCCCATCACGCCTTTCTGAAATATTCAGTTACCACGCCTATCAGGATTGTGTTTAACAGTGCAAAGGCAAAGGCAAATAGTGTCTCATTGAAAGACTCCTTTCAAACTGTGTTGTTACGATTCTGCATAGGGACTTATGCCTACACGGCTGACATAAGTGAAGCATTCATTAGGTTTGGTCTTCAGGAGGAAGACTGAAATTACACAAAGTTCCTCTGGGGTCAAGTATCCAAGTGATCCAAATAGTGAAATAGTCACTTACAGATTTGCTTCAGTCTAGTTTGGAGCAACTTTGTATCCGTTTCTGCTTCAAGCAACCTTAGATACACATTTGAAAAAGTGCTGTAGTCCACACAAGAGTGAGATTAGCAAGAATCTGCATGTGAATAATTTCCAGGGGACCACTAGTGAAAAATCCAAACTCAGGAAGATATATCATGAAGCTAATCATGAGTTGTTAGGAGCGAATAAGCCTTTGCAATCGTGGGCTTCTAATAATCCTCAGTTAAATCAGTTAGTAGAAACTGAAATTCCTGAATATAAAGTACCCCAAAGGTTAATGGTACTTGGTGCAGAATGGGACACCACTTCTGATGAATTAAACATAAAATCGGTGGAAACAAATACCACCTGTCTAACAATGAGGAAACTGTCAGCACTAGTCAGAAAACTATTTGACCCATTGGGACTAGTGAGTCCCATATTAATTAAGGGCAAACTCCTCATGCAGGAGTGCTGGCAAAATAAATTAGGGTGGAATGATCCATTGCCCAATGACTTGCAAGGAACGTGGCAACAGTTGACAACGGATCTGAGAGTCCTAAGCAACCTTACGTTCCCTCGAAATACTATTAACCCTGATCAACCTGTCAAACTGCATGTGTTCTGTGACGCCTCGGGAAAGTTGTATGGCACTGTAGCTTATCTAGTTACCAATGAGCAGGCCACGCTGCACGCAATCAAAACCAGCGTGGCATCGTTAAAGAAACGGTCATTGCCACAAATGAAATTGACAGCTTTATTGATAGGAGTTCGATTGGCTTATTACCTGACCGAGAAACTAAGTAATCTCCACTTCACTGAAACAGTGGTGTGGCAAGATAATGAGGCAGTCTTGTAATGGGTAAAAAATAATCATAACAAAACTCCCTAAGTGAGCAATCGTGTTAGGGAAATAAGAGAACTGTCAGAAGGTACAAGCTAAGACATGTGCCCACCAAGGAAAACCCAGCTAACTACCTTTCTATAGGATTGACATTAAGGCAATTAACCAAAGCAGAGATGTAGTTCAATAGACCCCAGTGGTTAATCAGTGGCCAGTGGCCTGAACAAAAGCCACAAGTCAAAGTGACCAAAGTCACTGTTCCCATTGAGAGGCCAGAACCACGTCGGACCTTGCTATTGATCCTTGTCGGTACTCTAGATTAGACAAACTGCTATGGGTAACTCAAATATTACTTGATTTTCTCAGTAGAATAGGGATCAAGTACCAATTCCCTAGTCCACTAAAATGCTGGGTCAAACAAGCCCAGACTGAGACTATAAAAACTGAGATTATATATACCTCCCTGACCAACTAGTGAAATCCTTGAGGCTCTGGTTTAACTCAAATAATTACAATATCGTACGGTGTGGGGACGTCTACAATATGCAGATGTGGACTTGAATATGAAAACATCCATGCTACTTCCCTGTTACCCCATTATCAGTAAACTAATTGTATTACATAAACACGAGTATGGCACTTTGCATGGTGAAGTGCTGGACACCCTCACAGATTTAAGACAGCAGTTCTGGCTTCCTCAGGGTTGTCAGACTGTTTAGTCTATAATTAAATCTTGCGTGATCTGCCGAAGGTATGACACTCGGGTGTGTCCTTAGCCAGGACATCCACCACTCCCTAGAGAACGAGTTGTCCACCTTCGTTCCTTTGAGACCACTGGGGTGGATTACACAGCTCTTATACTTACAGGAAACGGGTAAAGTTCCAGTGAAGTCCTACATTTGCCTTTTTACTTATCAATCCGCATGCCACCACGAGAAGTGTTCACCTAGAAGTGACAACCAACATGAGAGCAGAATCATTGATGCAAGCGTTCTGCAGGGTTGCAGCCCGTAGATCCTGCTCAAAGTTGATGATTTCCGACAATGGGTCCAACTTTGTGGCAGGAGAGGCATGTTTATGAGAGATATGGAGTCACCCAGACGTACAGACAGTCTTGAAACAAAGACAGTGCCACTGGATGTTTATACCTCCCATAGCACCATGGTACTGTGGGTTCTACGAACGCATGGTAGGCACTGTAAAACGTTGTTTGAGGAAAGCCTGACATGGCCAAAAAATCAGCGTACCGGACCTCCAAACCGTTGTCATAGAAAAAGAAGTCAACAACCGACCACTAACCTACCCCTCTGATGATATCTCACAACGAGAACCAATAAGTCCATCCCATCTGATACACGGAGGCCTTCTTAGCCCTCTAGTGTCCCTAGAAGACGAGGGGCCCAAAGACCTCTCGTATATCAGAGGGAAGGACTAATACAGAGTTACAAACATATTTCAAGAGTGATAGGTCGGTGGAATGACGTGTGGACTCGAGAGTATCTGACCGCTCTGAGAGAGTACCGCTATGGAGCAGGTAGCCCATATAACAAGATTAATTTAAACCCAGTGAACAGTGACGGACCACATTCAGAGTGGCCAATAGGCACAATTGTCTCTGTACATCTGGACCACCAGTGAATATTAAGAATTGTGAAGGTTAAGTGCCGAGGCACAACCACACTCAAAACACTAGAAAAAATAGTTCCTCTGGAATTGGCAGAATATGAGACCACTTAACTGCCAAATATACCCGAAATTCCAGAAAGAAACATTCATTCAGAAATAAATATCGGTCTGAAATAGACTGCTGCACAACAGTGCAAGCTTAAACTTAAGCAATATTTTTAACCAGGAATAAATAAAAAAAATCATCAGTTAAAGTTTAAGATTGATTCAGGAATATTCCTTGGTGAATCAGTGAATAGTAACTGAACCCATTACAAGTCACAGTGACCGAGATCACTGACACCACCATAGATTCAGAAACATCTTTGATTTAAAGGATTTAACAATTCATTCTCAAACTAATCTTAGGTTATAATTCAATAAGTAACAAGATGTGCCAGAGTTGACAAGACAAATAACTTAGGTTCCCAACATCTGCAACTCTAATACGGGACATCCATACTGTACACAGAGATGTACAAACTTTACTAACACAAAATTTAAGGTTACAATTTTGAGGGGGGGGGGGGAGCATCAGTGTAGTAGTAGGCACCCATCAGTCTCAGGAGATTATGGTGTTGTGCTCTGGTTGTTGGTTTGGAGAGGCCTCTCCTGGGCGCAAAGCCAAGGTAGGTTGATACGGAGAAGCTGTTACCCGAGCAGCAGGTCCCCCCCCCCCTCTCCACGTGCCCAAAGTCTCCAATGGAAGGGCAAACGCTAATACGATTGGTTCCAGCACCCTTACAAGAACTGTGAGTTCTGGGGTAGACCTCGAAGTTGGTGAAAAAAGGCACAGGACTCCAAACCTGGAAAACGCTGTGTGCCCCCCCCCCTTCCCCCCAGAATTGTCAAAATTTTTCC
>WNGS01044441.1:0-15889 GCA_020271785.1 Procambarus virginalis
TATATATATATATATATATATATATATATATATATATATATATATATATATAATATATATATATATGATGAAAAGTACAATAAGTGAAAATATATTCATCTTATTCGGTATATTAAAATACTAGACGTTATGCAGTCATAGCTATATTTTCAGAGATGAAATGAAGAACAAATAAATTGCAAGATTAGCTAAACACCCTATATAGTTGAAATTTATATATAATATATATATATATATATATATATATATATATATATATATATATATATATATATATCACTAAGAACTCTTTGACCCGGCCAGGATTCGAACCCATGCCGTCCAGGATCACCCCTAAACGTACACAGTACCGTGACCACCGCACCAATGATCGTCTGTAAGGATTGGTCAGTCTTGGCGCTTATTAACTAAGCTCCCTGACTGACCAACCCCCGACGACACTCATGGATCCATTTGGGTAAAGTTTTTTCATCAAATTCTGGCGCATGCACGGGCCGCACTGAGTCTAACACGTGTGAGAAAGCTGCATGAACGCGCAAGCCATATATCACTAAGAACTCTTTGACCCGGCCAGGATTCGAACCTATGCCGTTCAGGATCACCCCTAAACGTACACAGTACCGTGACCACCGCACCAATGATCGTCTATAAGATCGTTGGTCAGTCAGGGAGCTTAGTTAATAAGCGCCAAGACTGACCAATCCTTATAGACGATCATTGGTGCGGTGGTCACGGTACTGTGTACGTTTAGGGGTGATCCTGGACGGCATGGGTTCGAATCCTGGCCGGGTCAAGAGTTCTTAGTGATATATGGCTTGCGCGTTCATGCAGCTTTCTCACACATATATATATATATATATATATATATATATATATATATATATATATATATATATATATATATATATATATATATATATATTAGCTGTACCCGGCTACAGCACCCTTCCCCTGTCTCCCAGTCCTCCCCACCATTCCCCCCTCACCCGTCCCCTCGTCCTCCCAACCATCCCTCACTCCCTCACCCCTTTTTCCTCCCCATCATCAACCACTCCAGTATCTTCTCATCCTCCTACCCATTCCCCACTCCACTGTCCCCTCGTCCTCCCTACATACCCCCCCCTCCCCTGTCCCCTCGTCCTCCCCCACTCCCCAGTCCCCTTGTCCTTCCCACCATTCTCTATTCCCCTGTCACCTCGTCCCCCACTATCCTTAACTCCACTGTCCCCTCATCCCCACCATCCCAACTCCCGTCCCCTCGTCCTCCCCACCATTCCCCACTCCCTCGTTTGATGATCAAATGATCTGATGTTCCCATCAGAAAATTGGGAACATCAAATGTTCTGGGTTAGATTCACTAAGAAGTTACGCAAACACTTATGAACCTGTACATCTTTTCTCAATCTTTGGCGGCTTTGTTTACAATTATTAAACAGTTAATGAGCTTCGAAGCACCAGGAGGCTATTTATAACAATAACAACAGTTGATTGGCAAGTTTTCATGCTTGTAAACTGTTTAAAATGTAAGCAAGGCCATCAAAGATTGAGGAAAGATGTACACGTTTTTAAGTACTTGCGTAACTGCTTCGTGAATCTGGTCCAAGATGTTCCCATCACTGAAATATTAGAAAAACAGTTAAAAAAACGAAATGAAATATATGAAAAATATACAAAATAAACTATTCTCACGAAATGAATGGTATGGTAAACAATACAGCTCAATTTCAATGCAATGACACACACAAAATAATTAAATAAAAATGAAATCAATCGAAATCTATAACAAATCAATTTATCAATGAAATCAAAAACATTGAAATGGAATCGTAACATAGTTAGTACGGAGTGTGTTGGTCTACGTGCAACAGATAGCGCTGTTTTTCAAAAATGCATGTTTTTACCTGTCACAGAGGTGGCATCTATATAGTAGGTATATAAAAACAAGCATGCTTTCGAATGGATGGTTCTGTCAAAATTTCAAAGCAATCGGTGAAAAACTTTCGGAGATTACAGCGTGTGTTACTCTTATGTCCAACAGATGGCGCTATTTAAAAAAAAAACATGTTTTTTCTTGTCACAAGTGAGGCATGTATATAGTAATTATATAAAAAGACACGCCTATTCAAATGCAACATTGTGTCAAAATTTCAAAACAATTGGTAAATAGGTTTCGAAGATTCCCCTCACATGAAAAACACATGAAAAACACAGTTTTTCAAAAAAGCATATTTTTTTAACTGTCACAGACATAACATCCATATAGTTTATATGTTAAAACCCGCTCGGATGCGAATGAAACCTTGTGTGAAAATTTCAAAGCAATCGCTGAAGAACTTTCGGAGATTACCGATTATGAACAAACGAACATTTCCATTTTTATTTATACAGATAACCAAATGACTTAACATAACTAATAATTAAAAAAAGTCAAATGAAATTTAAATCCAATCTATCACAAAGATATATACCAGAAAGGTTAAAACAAATTATAATCTAAGCAGCACACTTTAAACTTTACGGAATAATTGTCGTCATCTTTAAATAACTGAGTCAAGTACTCCGAGCCATTCAACTCATGCCTCAGTCTGGCTACTGAGATACTCCCAAGATGTTGAGTTCCAAAGGCAGACTAGAAAACTGAACAGCGATTCGCTGTAAGTGAAATGCCGGCCCATTTCCTCTCAGTGATCTTGAATAGCAGGAGGCTGAAACTTGTCTAAGAGGCACCACCAGCACAGCAAGAAGTTCCGGTGTGTTCACAAACACAATTTGTTAAGGGTTCTTGAGATACTTTCCAACTATCGAACATTATAGTTAGAACATTTAAAACGATAGGCAGCACTGGATTTGAGGTAAAAACTTACACAATTTATACATTTTAAATACCTTCAATAGTAAATTTGAGCATGTTAATAAATAACTTTAGCCAAATACGGAAATTTGAGGAAATTTATATTTTTAGGGACTTTGGGAACTTCGACAATCGGTTGGAATTTAGTACTTAATTTTTTTCTTCAGAATTCTATGAAATACTTTACTAGGAAAAGCATCTGAAACAAAAATTTGTGGAAAGAACTTAACTTCAATATGAAATATTTTTTTAATCCAGAGATTAAAAGCTCTATTTGATAAACTTTTAATTGCATGCAGTATATATTGCTTAGGAAAAATATTAATTTAATGTAAACTGAACATTAATCAATGTTGCTAAAATATGAATGTAGATTTACAATAAAATTAACTAAAAATTGACCTCCAGTAATGGTATAAGTAACTGCCAGAGGAAGGCACCAAGCTGGGGAGACTAAGGAGCACCATCAGTGTTGCTAGAGATTCTAAAGGCATAAAATATCACTTTTAATGCAATTGCGAGAACAAAAGCAAATAAGGCGAGCGATATCAAAGGTATCTGGTTCACCAAGAATTCTCTTGATGACAAATGACCTTGAAGGACATTTGGAAAGCAACACATATGATCATCGTGTAAATCGGGACATTCTATAAGGAGGTGCATGACTGTATGTGGGGCAATGCGGTTCAGACAATCAGGAGCTGGTACCTATGTAGTTGAGCGACTATGAACATTACGTAACTTAGCCAGAGCCATTTCCCAGGACAGCCCAGGGAACAGGTCATCTGGATAAATGTCCACTTTGCTACCCCTGACACCAAACTAACGACCCTGCCAGCGGTCTTTAATTGAGAAATGAGTGGCTGGGTAGAGATCTGAAGAAGGAATGCCTTTTTGGAAATAGAACACGTGCGGATAACCCAGCCCGTTCTCCTGAGCGTTTCCAACGTCACTAAACGTTTGTACTGAGGTGCCCGAACCTACCCAAAGTCAGGACCCGCGAACAAAAAACGGGACATCACCTCATTTTCATGAGCTGCTACCATTTTTTTGTACATCAGTTTTTGGCCTTAGGTAGAGTATACGTCAAAATGCAATGTGCTGTTAGGAAAACGGGATGACTACCCTTCCTAGTGGTCGTGTTCTCATGGTCATTTAAGGTAAGGCCAACATGGCTGGGAACCCAGCAAAATTTAACTGTCTCAAATCTTCTAGAGATAAGAAACAGCCAATATTGGAATTCAGGGACCACAGGATGCATAGGGTTAAATGAATCCTGAGTAACGAGAGCACTGTGAGAGTTAACCATAAAAATAAAGGAACGTTGACGTCGGAGAAACAGTTGGCGAAGAGCATACTATTCATCCGTGAAGATGCTAGTCTTGAGGGAGCAGGCGGCACATATAGACTTGGTCTGGAAAGATTATGGAGTAACGAAAACCATCGGTAGACCTGAAACCATCTATGAATAGAGCAATGGAGTTTGAGTGCAAATAAAAGTGTTCAATGAAAGGGCATTTCAGAATAGTACGAACTAAAATAGCCTTTACCCCTTGGTACATGGTCTTGCAAAAGTTCACAAGTATGACGCTCCACGGAGCTAGGAAGGAACGGCATGAGGAGAGACATTGCTAACATGAACCAAGAGGGAAGGCTGCACGTGAGACATCTTTACAGATAAAAGGTGTTGAAAGGGCCTAGCTGAAGGGTAAGAGTCAAAGATCGACAAAGCAAGAATGAGAAAGTTGTAGAGACCGAGTAAGGAAGCGAAGACAGTAATGATCACGACGATCTGAAGAGACAGGACGCCAGTTTCAATATATAAGTTTTGGGTAGGGAACGAACGAAGGCATAAGAGCTGAGGAGCAACCCAGTGTGGTGTGGAGCATCAAGACGACGAAGGGTCGAAGGAGAGGCAACAGAGTAGGCCGGGGAGCCATAATCATTTTTAGACAGAAGGAGTGAGAAGTGCAAATAGAGGAAAGTGTATCAGTCAAAGAGATGTAGTGATAGTGTTCTAAGAGCAACGTAGACAGACATTGACATACATTCGAAAAGCTTGCAGATACAACTCTTCAAGACAATGGGACAAAAATTCTTAGCGGACGTCCCATGACTACTGGGTTTCCGAATAGGAAGAACGACCACCTCAACCGAGTCTTCAGGAATCGTATATCTCCCAAATACGATTATAAATCTATATAATTAAATATGGAAATGCTCGTTTGTTCAAAATCGCTAATCTCTGAAAGTTCTTCACCGATTGCTTTGAATTTTTCACACAACGTTCGATTTGCATCCGAGCAGGTTTTTATATACATACCATATTGATGTCACGTCTGTGACTGGAAAAAAATCATGCTTTTTCTGAAAAAAACTGTGTTTTTAATGTGTTTTTCATGTGAGGGAAATCTTCGAAACCTTCCTAGCGATGGCTTTGAAATTTTGACAAAACGTTGCATGCGAAATGGCGCATGGTTTTATATACCTACTATATACAGGCCTCACCTGTGACAGGAAAAAAAACATGTTTTAAAAAAAAACAGCACCATCTGTTGGACGTAAGAGCAACTCACACTGTAATCTCTGAAAGTTCTTCACCTATTGCTTTTAAATTTTTACACAACATTCCATTCGAATACTTGCATGTTTTTATATACCTACTATATTTACCTGTTACAGGTAAAAACATGTTTTTTTTTTAAACAGCATCATCTGTTTCATATAATAGCAACACATGTTGTCCTAAATGTGTTACGACTCCATTTCAATGTTTCAGATTGCATTGATAAATTGAATTTTCATAGATTTCGATTTATTTTCATTTTCATTTATTTATTTTGTATGACATTGCGTTGGAATTGAGTTGTGTTGTTTCCCATACTGTTCATTTTGTAAATATTAGTATAGATACCACACCTGTGACAAGTTTTTTTTTTAAGGAACAGGGCCATCTGTTACACGTAGGAGCAACACACACTATATTAATTAGGTTACAATTTCATTTCAATGTTTCCAATTGCATTGAAAAATTTAATTTTCCTAGATTTCGATTTATTTTCATTTCGATTTAATTATTTTGTGCGACATTGTGTTGGACTTGAGCTGTGTTGTTTACCATACCGTTCATTTTGTGGGTATAGTTAATTTTTTATTTTTTCATTGTTTTCCATTTCGTTTTTTTAACTGTTTTTCTTATATTTCATTGATGGGAATAACAGATCATTTGATGTTCCCAATTTTCTGATGGGAAAACAGTTAATTTGGGAATGCATCGGATGAGGGAGCGGAAAATGGTGGGGTAAACGAGGGAGACAGGAGTGGCGGATGTTGGGGAAGATGAGAGGACAAGGGAAGGGGTAATGGTGGGGAAGAACGAGGGGACGGTGGAGTTGGGGATGGTGGGGACGAGGGGACGGGAATGGTGAATGGTGGGGAGGACAAGGGGGACAGGGAAGTGAGGGATGGTGGGGAGGACGAGGGGACAGTGGAGTGGGAATGGTAGGGAGGATGAGGGGACGAGGGAGTGGGAGATGGTTAGGAGGACTAGGGGACGGTGGAGTGGGGGATAGTGGGGAGGACAGGGAGGCAGGGAAAGGTTGCAGTGGCCGGGTACAGCTAGTATTTAATAAATACTGAGAGGCACCCTGCAGGAGACAGTGAAGTACCTCATAATGAATGCCGTCAGAGCCCACCTCCTTAGAACCACACAATAACTGGGTAGATTGGAGTTACAAGACAGAGAAGAGATAGTTATATGGAAGCTGGAAATTATTGTGAAAGACCAAGGTTTGAGATTCAGAAGGGGCTTACTAGTAAGGAAAGTAGGAAGAAGATGAGTACAGGAGCTAGCGGTTGAAAACTGTGAACCCAGTTCGATTATAACCAACGCCAGATCAGCCACGACAGAACTAACGTCACTTAACGTCCATACAGATTTAGGACATGTCATTTATGTGGAACAAATTTCCCACCAATCTCATGGATTTTTTTCCAGACGTGAGGGAGAGGGAGGGAGGTGTCATTCACAATGATGGGGAAATACGATTTCATCGGCGTCGGTGTTTTTTCCAGGATGAATGCTTACAGTGAATAGTCCGAGCACATGGAGAATTTGGAACACCCGAACAGGGTCTTACTAATGCAGGACAAAGAATCTAGGAAAGCGGCTGCCTCTTGAGAATTTGCCGCCACTACATGTATTCCAATCCAGATGGGGATAAAAGTAACGTGTAAACTTACTGTAGTGGGCACCGCACTAGCTATGGCGGACGCAGCACGTGTGGGAAGCACGTTAGAAGCAGGTCTAGGCTCTGTAGATAAAGGTGGGATGGGATGAGGTTGGTGAGTCCTCCAATTACAGCCAGCAGGGTAATCCAAGACCAAAAATCCAGCAGAGAGGTTTAAGCTGCATCGTCAGGACAGGTGATTGGTTTCTTCTGCACACGGCCTCGACAGCTTCCCTGCGCGTGGCTGCCATCCTCAGCTACCCCACGCATGGCTGCCATCCAGCAATCAGGGCCCAGCTACACCTATGGGATCAAACTCTCCCTCTGACAAGTACATTAAATGTGGCTCCTTCCACACTACAGTGTGAACGAGGTGCTTATGGATGTGTACATTATCAGGGTGTATATGTTCATTGTGGTAAAGATAAAAGTACTTGTGCCATGTAACGGGGCCAAAGAAATCCTCGGACGTTGTAGAGTTTGAAAGTATCAAGTGCAAACGAGTGTAGTGCCAGCGCTGCGAACCCTATTAAAGAGGGTGGTAAGAGACAGCCATTACAGTAGAAGACGAGCCACACCAGTGGACGAGGTAGTCACCACTTGGGTATTGGGGCTCAACCCAGCCACGTAAGTGGGAGGGGGGAGAAATGGAGAAAGTGAGTAGAGGAAGTCAGAGACGAAGCCTGGTTTGGGCCTAAGATATCTGGGGTTCCAGAGCCCATATGTCCATGGCCGTCCCACTCGGCGGCCAGGTCGCTCACCGCACGAGACCTGAGGAAAAATAAGGTCAGAATTTAACACACAAAACATAACAGAGAAAGACTTTGTAGCCCACCACCACCACCCATCACAGAGCCCATATGGAAGGCTACAAGGGCAAGCAACACCAGGGGTAACTGGAACAGTAAACTTGGACCTAAAGATATCCCACGGACCAAGAGGTGTGTAACAAACTAGGCTTGTTGTAAGAATTATCCAGAATGTTTTATCTATACAAGGGAGAATGGGAAGCTGGACCGCGTGGCGACCCGGAGCATCCACCAGGGAATTCGTGGTGAAAATAATGACTGACGCCTTTGTTCATAGCTCGCATAATGAATCATCCTATAATATTCACTTATTTAGAGAAATTAGCCTTCATTCAGTTTGCATTCACATTGTATTGTATAGTATTACTGTTTATAATATCAAGAGTATTCTCATCATTAGAAGAATGAGTTTTAAGTCACCTTCAGTGACATCACAGGTCAGGACTACTTTATTGCGGAGTGACCTGGCGTTCATAGGTCACGAGGTTCCATGTCCTCTATTTCTCAAAGGTCAAATAGCTATTTTGTAATTGGGAATAGCTCTTCCTTAAGATGTTTGTGTAATTTAACTTCAGTACAATAAATCAACCAATCGGGAAAATTCAGTCAACAGAGGTTAATTGTTATAACTTAAGCCTGGCAAAGTAACTTAGATACTGAGTCTATGCGGAAGAATACGTGCTCTGGCTTCTGTTTAGAGGAGCAGAGGGAGAGATCAGTGTGGTATCCGGATCAACTGGGGGAGGTCACCATCTCACCTCCCATAAGACCAGCACTCTACCCAAGCGGGTCAACATAGAAGGTAGAGTTGCTTTACGAGTAATTGTAGGGAATAGTCCACTCATTGCCGTTAAATATTCAGTCAGGGAGTGTTCAAGTCAGGATTACCATTTCTTAGATTCTGTTTTAGTTTTGAATAAATTAATTAGTTTAATGTGCACTTTTATTATTTCCATTTCTGTGTATTTATGTGAATTGTCCTTGTCACGTGGTCCCCACGTGGCCGAGTTGAATTGAACGCCGATTCTAACATCCAATCAGGATTATCATCCCTGTTGATTTTAATTAACTCCACACGTAAGATCCAAGGTTATTTGGTACTAGTGGGGGATCAAGCCCCCAAGGATTGTTTGATTAGCGTGGTCGATCCAGACCTCGATCATTGCTCATTTGGTTACTGGTCTGGTGGTGGCGGCGGAAAGGAGATCCTAGAAATTTGCTAGAAGTCTATTTCACGTCATACGGGTGTAGAATCTTGAGACGGTCATTCGTCTTGAGACCACGTGGCGTTGGGTTGGCTAGAGTAAAAGTCTTGGGGTCCCTTGGTAATGAACTAAAGTAAGAATACGGGTACAGAGAGTAAAAGGGGAGGAAGTAGACAGTAGAACCCCCCCTCCCGTGTTACAGGTGTACCAATCCTACAATGCCCACTTGACCCGAAGACTAACTAGACAAGGCTTACCAGACGAGGCGATTGATTCAGATAGACCACACTGAACCCCTCCCCCCCACTCCCCCACTAAAGAAGCATGTTGCTGTGCAGATGACGCAGGTGCTGGGTGGCTCAGCTCTCAGATGAAGGAACGCTAAGACATGTATGGGTCGACATACACGCCTGACAAATGAGGATGTATTTCCCGTGTGCTCCGCCACAGGAGGCAGGGACGTGAAAACGTCAAATTTAAGTGTTTGGAATTCAAATACGAAAGAAACATATCGACATGTGAGCGATTCACTGAAGATAAGGAAGGAGTCATCCACATAACTACGATGAACAATAAGCTTGATCACTGCAGGAAAAGCGTCTGTCCTCATCTTTTCGAAATTACATAAGAATACATCAGCGTAAGCTGGGCTGAAAGCTGAATCAATTGCTACTCGTCTGTTTCTGTAAAAACACTACCATCGAAAGAAGAAATAGAATACAATGTTGTAATCTTTAATCCATGTTGTTGCTTGTTTAACCCTTGTGTTGGTCAGGGCTATTTGGCCATTGTCACCCACAGGTGCATAACAAAAAAATCATCTTTTCTTCTAAACCTGTAATTTGTGTTCTCTGATCATGGGAAAAAGAATAAAAAAATCATAAGTGGCATATTTTGCCGGCTATAGAGCGGGGAAGTTTGGCAAAAAAAAAAAAGACGCTGACTCATTATGCACCCCAGACGTTCTGCTCCGCCCCAGCTGTCAGGCAGGAGTGGCCACAAAGAGATAATTATCTAATTATTTCAATGTCTCTGAGTGAATTTTCTTAGTTTTTTTTGCTGGAATATTATTCAACATTGTGTAGTGTGATATATTTATATAATAAAATGTGTGAATCATCGCTGTTGGGATTGAGTACTACAGATGTTGGAGGTAGCATATTTGGAGCAGATGCTCTATTGTTTATGATCTTGTTAATAATATTTCATGTACATGATAATTGTTTTGTTGTTGTTATTGGTTGAGAATAAAACCATGTGGACGAAGATTCTTTCTCTTCAGCCTTCAACCATAACAATCGCTGTACTCAAAATTATGGTGTGCATATTGTTGATTCAATTATATTCATCAAACAGTGAACAAATACTTTGTCGGTTATTATACTATATACACAGGTTATATATAAGTATCTGCATGTTTTGTTCACCATAACGAACCACTAAGTTGGTATTATGAGTCAAAATGCAACGAGGAGTGACCGCCACACACCAGCCAGCCACTCGCTGCCACTGACTCCCTCAACACCTCACTCACCCACATTCTCCTCCCACCATACTGTTTTTGCTTTTATTCACTATATACAGACGTTATATATAAGTATCTACTTGTTTTGTTCACCACAACTGTACAACTACGTTGATATAGTTAGTTCAGGCACTAAGAGATGTCGCTACACAGTCAGCTGGTGGCTGCCTCTGTCACACATTCAAGGACAGACGCACTAAAATTTCTCCCCCAACAATCCTGTTTGTGGTGTTATTACCCTATATACACACATTATATATAAGTACGAACAAGCCTGAATGGTCCCCCATATCAGGCTTGTTCGCATTTGTGTTCCTCACGTGTGCCCCCAAACAATGAGGTGATTTGATAAAGTACTATGCCCAAGATTACCATCAGAGTGCCGGCGGGATGATGGGGAATTAGCCTCGGCTACCATCATCTTTTGTCCAGTCGTGATGGTCGAGTGGTTAAGGGGTCTTGTACACCAGTTGCAGAGTGCTCCTGGTAGTATGGGTTCGAGTCACTTCTCTGGTGTGAGTTTTCAGTTACATTATATATATATGTATTTTCAAGTTTTGTTCACCATAACTGTTCAACTAAGCCGGTATAGTGCCCAAAGAGCACAGTGGCCACCCCTACCCTGCATGATAAATCATGTAGATGTTGCCACCTCCCTCACCAAAATGGCTTCCCCCCCCCCCACACTCCTTTTGCTGTTATTATACTATATACACACGTTATATATAAGTATCTACACTTGTGATCACCATATCGAACCACTAAGTTGGTATGCTGAGTGGCAGTGGCAGCCGCCACAGGCTGTCACTCGTTCTCTCCCTCACCCTCACCTTACTCGCCACCATTCTCCTCCCACCATACTGTTTTTGGTTTTATTCACTATATAGAGACGTTTATATAAGTATCTGCATGTTTCGTTCACCATAGCGATCAACTAAGCTGGTTTAGTGAGTCCAGACAGTAAAAGGTGGTCACACAGTCAGCAGACAACGCTACCTCCCTCCCCACCAAGATTACTCCTTCCACTACAGCCCTAATTATCACATCAATCCTGCTATTATCAGAATCCTGCTCATTTTGATCACAGTCAGAGGTCTTCTGTAATACTATCATCGCTAAATAATAGCATGAACATATATATTATGGCATTTATAGGCGATGCTGTGGTCACAAGCTGAACAGCAGTGCTCTGAGCTCATGCTGCGTGCACCAGCCTTGATGGCTCACTCAGTACTGAGGCCCTCACACCCGGGAATGTGGCCCACGATTTTTTTAAATGGCGTTTGTTTACCGGAGCCCTGATGAAGGTGAGGTGAACCCCGCGTATCCGCGGGCTGTTTAAATCTTGCGTAGTACTCCAACACGTCATATGGCTCGATGCGCAATTTATTGCAAGTTACTCAACCCTGCATATGACGTGTTGCGCAGTTTAAGGGTTAAGGCAAAATGACACGATTCTTCTTGAGATAAATAATTAAGCAACAGTTAAGAAGTTTCTTTTCAGGGTAACACTCGCCTTAACAAATCTGTTAAATTTAAGACCTTCAATTTCTTTAAGAACCTGAGATGCATTTTCAACTGAATTGAAAATTCAGTTGTTTTCACAACACAACAAAAAAGTTTGTTGTGAAAGTGCTATAATTGCAAAAAAAAAAGGGTAATGTATAGTTGAAAGTTCAGTAGAAAAAACTGTAAGTCTGATAAGATAAGATAACCTTTTCTGTGGATTTTTGGGAGACCATGAAGTCACCCTGACTTAAGACTAACTGACTGCACAAAGATCATTATAAATGTGATCACCTATGTTGCTGCCTCCACACCCAGTTGCTGGCTCCACACCCAGTTGCTGGCTCCACACCCAGTTGCTGCCTCCACACCCAGTTGCTGCCTCCACACCCAGTTGCTGTCTCCACACCCAGTTGCTGCCTCCACACCCAGTTGCTGCCTCCACACCCAGTTGCTGTCTCCACACTCAGTTACTGGCTCCACACCCAGTTGTTGGCTCCACACCCAGTTGCTGGCTACACATCCAGTTGCTGCCCCCACACCCAGTTGCTGCCTCCACACCCAGTTGCTGCTTCCACACCCAGTTCCTGCCTCCAGATTGGCAGAGGAAGTGATGCAGATTGGAGCGGGAATGTCGTTCCCTATATAGGCGAAGAAAACGAATCGCGGAACAACTTGAGAGTCGCACCCTATCTCAAGCACGGCGAAGAAGGTTAGGTAGAGAAATAGAAACAATTGAACTCAAGCTACAAGAATCATACAAAACCCAGGAGATGCAAAGAGAGCAAAAGGCCATCAGTGAAATAGAGAGAAATCCGAAATATTTTTTCTCCTATGCAAAATCAAGATCAAAAACCACATCTAGTATTGGGCCCCTGCGAAAGGGAGATGGAACTTTCACCGATGACAACAAAGAAATGAGCGAGCTACTGAGGAAGCAGTACGACTCTGTTTTCAGTGAGCCATTAAACGCACTACAGACTGATAACCCAAATGAATTTTTCATGGATATGATACCAACATCAAATCATATATCAGACGTCACCCTATCCGCCACTGGATTTTGAAAAAGCCATAAACAGTATGCCTATGCACTCTGCACCAGGCCCGGATTCTTGGAACTCCATATTCATCAAGAACTGTAAAAAACCATTATCGCAGGCCCTTCACATTCTGTGGAGACAAAGCCTAGATACTGGCGTTATTCCTGATATACTAAAAACTGCAGAGAAGCACCACTTCATAAAGGAGGAAATAAGGCAGAGGCAAAAAATTACAGACCGATAGCGTTAACATCGCACATCATAAAAATATTTGAGAGAGTGCTAAAAAGTAAGCTCACAAAATACATGGAATCACAGCATCTCCATAACCCCGGACAACATGGTTTCAGAACAGGGCGCTCTTGTCTGTCGTAGTTGCTGGACCACTATGATATGGCATTAGATGCTTTGGAAGACAAACAAAACGCTGATGTAATTTGCACAGATTTCGCAAAAGCTTTTGATAAATGTGACCATGGTGTTATTGCACATAAAATGCGTTCAAAAGGAATTATCGGAAAAATAGGCAGATGGATCTACAATTTCCTGACCAACAGAACCCAATGTGCAATAGTCAACAAAATAAAAACCAGCCCATCAACCGTGAAGAGCTCAGTCCCCCAGGGTACTGTGCTTGCTCCAGTACTTTTTCTCATCCTCATATCGGATATAGACAAGAACACAACCTATAGCACTGTATCATCCTTTGCAGATGACACTAGGATCTTCATGAGAGTAGGCAACATAGAGGACACGGCAAACCTCCAGTCAGATGTAGATCAGGTCTTTCTATGGGCTACAGAAAATAATATGGTTTTTAACGAAGATAAGTTCCAGCTCATGCGCTATGGAAAACAAACACAATAAAGTAGCCGTCCACAACTGCAAGAAAAATGACAGGTTGGATAACCAGAACTTTCACCACTAAGATGCTATACCGATAGTGATACTTTTCAAAACGCTTGAGGCTTCTAGAGTGGAGTGACTCCTGTACATACAGCCCCTTCAAGCTGGAGAAATTGCTGACCTGGGAGACACCGTGCAAGATCCTTTACGTCTAGAATCCACTCAGTAAAACATTTAAACTATTGGGCCGACTAAAGAGCTAAATCTTGACTCCCCTTGAGCGCAGGGCGGGAGAGATACATAATAAATAACACGTGGAACATATTAGCCGGGGCTGGACCCAAACATGCACACAGAAAGAACCCCACATGAGACCAGAAGGCATGGGAAGATGTGCAGAATACCCCCTTTGAATGACAGAGGTGCAACTGGTACTCTGAGAGAGAACTCTATCATCATAAGAGGCCCGAGGACTGTCACACGCTTCCAGACACATAAGGGGCATACTCGGCAATCCCCTCACAGTGTTCAAGAGAGAATCTGGATAACAGCCTCCAAAGGATACCTAGTCAATCAGGCTGTGACTCATACATCGAGCTCGAGCAGCCGTGTCAACAGCATGGTTTTGATCAGTCCAGCACCAGGAGGCCTGGTCGACGACCGCGCCGTGGGGACGCTAAAAGCCTCGGAAGCACCTCAAGGTATCCTCAAGGTAACCTCCTACACCCAGTTGCTGCCTGCCACACCCGTTCTGCCCCACACCCAGTTGCTGCCGCTCACACCCAGTTGCTGTGCTCCACACCCAGTGGCTGGTCCACACCCAGTTGCTGGCTCCCAACCCCAGTTTCTGGCTTCCTACACCCAATTTGCTGGCGCCACACCCAGTTTTGCCTGTCTCCACACCCGTTGGCTGGCTCCACAACCAGTTGCTTACCTCCACATCCAGTTGCTGCATCCACACCCAGTGGCTGCCTCCAACACCAGTTTGCTACCCTTCCACACCTAGTTGCTGCCTCCCACCCAGTTGCTGCCTCCACACCCCCAGTGCTGCCTCACACCCAGCCTGGCCCTCCACACCCCAGTGTGCTGGCCTCCACTCCCAGTTGCTGGCTCCACACCCAGTTGCTGGCTCCATCACCCCAGCTGCTAACCTCCACACCCAGTTTGCTGGCTCCACCCAGTGCTGCCCGTGTGTTCACAACCCGGTGCTGGTCCCCCCCACCCGCATTGCTGCCCCAACACCCAGTTTCTGGCTCCACACCCAATTGCGGCGGCACACCCAGTTGCGTCCTCCACACCCATTGGCTTGCCTTCACACCCAGTGCCTGTCTCCACACCCGTTGCTGGGCTCCACACCCAGTTGCTGGCTCCAACCCAGTTGCGGCCTCCACACCCAGTTGCTGGCTCCTACACCCCGTTGCTGCTCCACCACCCAGCCTGCTACCTCCAGACCACAGTTGCCTGCCTCCACACCCAGTTGCTGTCCTAGCTGCTCCACACCCAGTTGTTGGCTCCACACCCAGTTGCGGCCTACCACATCCAGTTGCTGCCCTTCCACACCCGTTGCTGCCTCACACACCCAGTTGCTGGGCTCCACACCAGTTGTGGCTCCACACCCAAATTGATGGCAGTTGCTTGGGATATGACCCAGAGTGTTGCCCCCTCTATAGAATATGCACAGTTTAACTCTCCCAACCGAGTTGAAATGGGAAGGGGTCCCAGCGGTCGGCAGGATCCCACAAGGCCTTGAGGGGCCACAACTACTCCTAAAAGAGGTTTTGGTCGAGTACTGGCAACAAACACACACACGCCATTAACTCCAACGGTAGTGTCATTCGCTTTCACACCTTCATCGAGGTAAGATGCAGTGGTTCC
>WNGS01044450.1:0-18560 GCA_020271785.1 Procambarus virginalis
GAATGAATCAATTTTTTTCCACCCATATGGACTTGATCAGACCGTGTTCACATATCATCCATGCAGCAGCCAACAGCTGGCTTAATCGTCGGCGTGGCACTAAACTGGAATGCAATTACACAATGAACTTTATTAATTTTAGTTATACTTATAAAATATCCTACCTGAATGTTACTTGAAAATTACCCGACCCGACCTAACTTCGGAAATAACGGAGCTCCGGAAATAACGACTAGGGTACAGCCCCATATAGGCCGTTAAATTGAGACAAGACAATAAATGTATTATTAACATAATACATTATTATACTGTAGAGATGCAACAGTGGACAAGAGCTAAACGGTTGTAGGCGACAGCTCAAACAGGTGTAGGTAGACAGCTCCAAATGGTGTTTGGCAGACAGCTCAACAGGTGTAGGTAGACAGCTCCAAATGGTGTGAGCAGACAGCTCAACAGGTGTAGGTAGACAGCTCCAAATGGTGTGGGCAGACAGCTCAACAGGTGTAGACATACAGCTTCATCATGTTCTAGGCAGAGCTGGTTCAGGTACAGGTGTGGGCAGACAGCTTAACAGGTATAGGCCACCACAGATGACGGATGGCCTGGAGCAAGGCTAGCATGCCCGGAGCAACGCCACTAGCTGGGTGTAAGGTGTTTGTGAACTACGTCACAGCTGTGATGCCGTGATGAATGGGCGAGCCTACATGTCTGCCATTTTGAGACTGAAGTTTATCATCCTGGTAGTGAGCACTATCCCGCAGTACATGACCCCCTTCACATGTGTAAATAAATGATAATTTATTTATTTATTTACTTATTTATTTATTTATTTTATTTATATACAAGAAGGTACATTGGGGGTTAACAGAGAACATAGAAATTAAGTTGAATATACATTCTTGTAAAGCCACTAACACGCATAGCGTTTCGGGCAAGTCCTTAAACTAACAGATAATTTTTAGATAATTAACAGTAAATTGACAAAAGATGTTTATAGGTACAGAATACCTGTTACAGGTATAATACCTGTTTACAGGTATAATAATGCACTATGACTGTATCAGTGTCCCCAAAACAAAAATAGTTGCACCAGAATTAATGCCAACTTTACATCTCGTGAAGATTAAGTTGTAACACATCCACCAAATTCCGTTAACCACTTAACTGCGCCAACCGAGTATTCTCGATCGGCGGGAAACTGCCCCAACCGAGAACACTCTTTTTGATTTTCGGTACCAATTCTAAATGTGTACGAGGTTCGTTGTGTACGAAATGAACTCCTAGGACCTCCAGTGAGAGGCAGCCATCTTGGAAAAAATTCCCAGAATGCCCTAGGGCTGCTGGCTGGGTTAGTACTGAATGAGCAACCATGGGTGGCGCACGTGCCTCTGGCTCCCAAACACCTGTCTGACGCGGTGTTCAAAGATAACGCTCTGTCGGTGAAATTCAAACCTTATTGTTTGAAGAACATAAGGGTTATAATATTGGTGAAGCTATGCGCAATAAGGACCTAACACAAAGGTCGGATGCAAGCGATACAGCACCTATGAGGACGATACAGCGAGCATATCCAGTTGTAGCTCTGAGTGTCACCCTTGCAATCTTATGCTATCTACAATTTATTTAGATGATACATAGATGAGTTGTTTTCTGTGTTCAGTGATGATGCATCTGATACAAGTAGCATAGATGAACAGTGTTAGCGGCTTCCATGGTGGTGTTCTCCATAGATATTTTCAAGAATACCTGAATCTCTTCCTAACTGACGGACACTCTTTGAAGCTAGCTGAATCTCTTTCTGACTGACGGACACTCTTGAGGCAAGCTGAATCTCTTCCTGTGTGGGACCATACAAAGCGATCTTTTGAAGACTACCTTACAAATTGATCTTTTCTTATAATCTTTTCAATACTACCTTATGCTTTACAAGCTTGGCTACATACAACCTACAAGTACTAAAGCCAAGGTTTTGTTTTTCTCATGGTCAAGTTTTTTTATTAATAGATTTAAGTATACCTTTAGTAAGCCGTGGATTGTTTAACCTTTTAGTTGTGACTTGTTTTGTTAGCATTGGACAGTGGGTGTTATAGAGGCTCAAGAGTTTTCTGAAGAAATGTGTGCACCACTAGGTTGATGTTCACTATGTTATCTCTTTCAGTATCCCAGTTAATATTAGCAGCAGCAGCAATAAAATTATACAAACAAATACAAATACAAATATTTATTCAGGTAAAGTACATACATACAAGGTAAGACACAAAAGTTGATGGATTTATAGATAGAGCTAGTACTGTACATACAATGCCTAAAGCCACTATTACGCAAAGCGTTTTGGGCAGGAAAAACACTAAGACTAAAACTTAATACTAATTGAGATTAAAGTATAAAATGTGTTGAGAAAAAAATGAAAAAAAGGGGGGGTGAAACATGGCAGAAAAAAAGCAAAAATACAATTTGGTCAACAAACAGCATTGTTTAAAATCGTAGACATGGGTTGACATTTAGGGGTGAGGTAGGTTACATTGAGTTAATTAGGTAGTACTTAGTTTTTATCTTAAACTGGTTGGGAGAGGTACAGTCTTTAACATAATTGGGAAGGTCATTCCACATTCGAAGTCCCTTGATTTGTAAAGCATTTCTAGTTTGACTAAGTTGTACTCTTGGAATATCAAATAGGTATTTGTTTCTGGTGTGGTGCTCATGGGATCTGTTACAACCTTCTAGGAAACTTTTAAGGTCAGGATTGACATTACAGTTCAGTGTTTTATATATATAAAATACACATGAGAGGATGTGCAGTGACTTAATATCTAACATTCAGAGATTTGAGTAAGGGTACCGAGTGATGTCTGGGGCCAGAGTTAGATATTGTCCTAATAGCAGCTTTGTGTTGAGTAATTAGAGGACGTAAATGATTTTGGGTAGTAGAAGCCCAAGCACAAATACCATAGTTGAGATAAGGATAGATCAGAGAATAATAGAGTGTCACCAGGGCAGGGCGAGGTACATAATATCTGATCTTAGAAAGAATGCCAACAGTTTTTGAAACTTTTTCTGTGGGGAGCCCCTACGGCTCCCTGGAGCTTATCGGGCTAATGTATGTTATATTAGACCAGGACATTAGCTAAGGAGTTCAGACCTACCAGGAACCAGCGCCAGAACCTGGCCCTTTCAGAGAGGTTTCAGGGAGCAATGGCCCTGGAAAACCCCCTTATGGTTGGGGTTTTCCTTATCTGCCATTGACCGGGGTCAGGCACCCAGAAAGCAGGCATAACAAAACAAACCCCACATGGTAAAAAACTAAAACAAAAAAATGAACAGAGAGGTAGAAACTCCCTACCATACCAAGCAAACAAGCGAACATCACACTTTCCCACGGCACCAATCGTCCGCACAGCCCTCCCCGCCCCGAGAGGTCGAGGGGGGAGCCCCAGACCTACCCACCGGCTGCCAAGCTTCAGTTCGTAAGCTTATGTCAACCGGGATAGACGCTTCTCTGGCCTCAGTTTCCTAGGCGGTGTAATTACCTAAGTGTAATTGCCTAAGTGTAGTTACAGGATGAGAGCTACGCTCGTGATGTCCCGTCTTCCCAGCACTGTCATAATGCTATGAAATTACTGACGGTTTTGGCTTCCACCACCTTCTCACTTCACTTGTTCCAACTCTCTACCACTCTGTTTACAAAAGTGAATTTTCGTATATTTCTCCGGCAGCTTTGTTTCGTTAGTTTAAATCTATGACCTCTTGTTCTTGAACTTCCGGGTCTCAGGAATTTTTTCCTATCAATTTTATCTTTTCCTGTTACTATTTTGAACGTAGTGATCATATCGCCTCTTTTTCTTCTGTCTTCTAGTTTTTGCATATTTAATGCCTCTAACCTCTCCTCGTAGCTCTTGTCTTTCAGTTCTGGGAGCCACTTAGTGGCATGTCGGTATTTGCCTTGTGTGGCGTTCACTGCCGTGTGTTGTGTTGTGCGGTGGCCAGGAGTACCTCATCAGTGCCGGGGCTGCATGCGCTTAGTGGCTGACTTCCCTAAGCACCCTGTGAGTACTGCCCTTGCGTAACAGGGTTATCTTCCCTGGGGCGATCGGGAACCATTCCCGTAGAGGTTCTTGCTGCTCGGCATTTGCCTCGCCCTGGGTAGGGATTGGTATTGTGCTGGTTAGGGCGTCAAGGTGTTGCGCGGCCTGCCACCTAAGCGGCGACCTGTTCCTGTTGCCTCTGGAGACGGTGTACTTTTGCGGGGTTTTTCTTTTGTTTTTATTTTCAATTGCCTGGTGGGGGTCTGCCTAGTGTGGCTATAGTTCCACTGGTAGTGCTTGGCGGCCCTCTGCTAGGCCCCCGTGATTGTACACGTCGCAGGGGTTTTCAGTGCTCCTCTACCCTTTTGTTATGTTTGGGTTTCTTAACCAGTTAGCAACACCTTGCCCGGGCTTCCCGTAGCAGTCAGCCTACGGGCCCTGGAAAACCCGTGTCTGGGCTCGAGGGACCATTGAATGTGTCTTACGGGTTCCAACCCGTCTTGTGCGGGATCGTTGGTTGCTGTGCCCTTGTCTCCGGGTGACAGTCGCCACTTTTACCTCCGTCATGCTGCGTGTTGGGTCACTGACACCTTGACCCAGAGTCTTGCGAGAGAGATTCTCTGCTTGTTCTCCAGTACTCTCCTGATGTTATTACTGTTCACAGTACAGGCGGCATCTGTGTTGCAAGCTAGGTTAGGTTGCTGCAACATGCTAGGTTGGTTTCCCACTCGGATGCCCCGGGGCCACCCTGTTTTGGTTAGGTGCTGTTCGCCCCTTTCCCTCCCTGTTTCCGGCTCCAGACCGTCTGCGGGTTTCGGGGTCGGGGCGGGGTTTAGTTGGGGCCGAGACTCGGACAGTTTTTGAGGGCTGCCCCGTTCGGGTTGGGGGACGGAGGTTTTCGAGCCTGTTCCTCCTGCCAAGGCTTCTAGGCCTTACCAGCAGCCCTTTCTTGCTGCCTTTCCCATGGACTCTTCCTTTTCTTTAACCCTTCCACTGCTCAGGGGTCCTGAGGACATTTACACCCCTGTGCGCAAGAAAAAGTATAGTCTAAAAAATTATTTCATCTTCTTAAAATGTTAATATGTGTTCCCTGAGCACGGGAAAAATAAAAAAAAATCATAGCTGACATATTTTGGGGGGCAATTGACCAAGGAAGTCTGGCAAAAAGTGGGCGTTGACAGAGCGGTCGTCAGAGCCGGTCAGCGTCACCCGCGCTGACAGGTGGGAGTTGCCACAAAGATATTATCACTTAATTATTTCTATGTCTTTGATTTTTTCTTAGTTTTTTTTTTGCAGTAATATTATTCAATAGTGTGTATTGTAATATATTTATATAATAAAAGTGGTCAATAATTGCTATACTCAAAAGTATGGTGTGCATATTAGTGATTCAATTATTATGTTCATGAAACAATAAACAAATAGTTTTGCTGCTATTACACTCTATACACAGGTTATATACTGTATAAGTATCTGCATGTTTTGTTCACCATAACAAACCATTAAGTTGGTATTGAGAGTCGAAAAGCAACGAGGAGTGACCGCCACTCGCTGCTACTCCCTCAACAACGCCTCACTCGCCCACTTTTTCCTCCCACCATCCTGTTTTATGTTTTATTCAAAATATACAGACGTTATATATAAGAATCAATATGTTTTGTTCACCACAACTGTACAACTAAGCTGATATAGTTAGTTCAGGCACGTAAGAGTCGTCGCTACACACACACAGTCAGCTGGTGGCTCCCTCACTCATTCAAGGTCACACACACTAAACTTTCTCCCTCAACAATACCATTTGTGATGTTATTACACTATATACAGACGTTATATATAAGTATGTATATATTTGTTCACCACAACTGCACAGCTAAGCTGATATAGTTAGTTCAAGCACGTAAGAGTCGTCGCTATACACAGTCAGCTGGAGGCTCCCTCACTCATTCAAGGTCACACGCACTAAACTTTCTCCCCCAACAATACTGTTTGCAGTGTTATTACCCTATGCACACATATTATATATAAGTATCTACATGTTGTATGCACTGTAACTGTACACCTAAGTTTGTAGAGTGCCCAAAGAGCACAGTGGTCACCCTCTAAACAGCTAGACAAATCATGCAGATGACATCACCTCCGTCACTCAAATGGCTCCTCCCAGCATAATCCTTTTGCTGTTATTACACTAATACAGACATTATATATAGTATCTACATTTGTGTTCACCATAGAGAACCACTGAGCTGGTATGGTGAATGCAGACAATAACAGGTGGCCACACAGTCAGTAAACGATGCAATCTCCCTCCGTCTCTCAGCATCACTCGTCTCACAGCGCTAATTATTACAACAATCCTGCTTTTATCACAACCCTGGTTATTTATATCACAGTCAGGGGTCATCTGTAATATTATCATTGCTAAATAATAGCAATTATATATTTATTTTGACATTTTTCGGCGATGCTGTGGTCACAAGCTGAACAGAATGCTGTTCGCTCAAGCTGCGTGCGCCAGCCTTGGTTGCTCCAACAGTACTGTGCTGCTCACACCTGAGAATATTGCCCACGATTCTTCTTAAAAATGGTGTCTGTTTACAAGAGCCCTGAGGAAGCTTGCCTCACCTGTACTGCACCGGGGACCAGCTTCGCTACCCTACGCTAAGTACCTCCCATAAAGTTTGAACAAAATAACATACATAATATTACAATCTACGGTATACATATAGTATTATAAATATTAAATATATAAAATATACATATAACTTTATAAAGAGTTAAAAGGACTGACATCAACAAGTGATCCACACAGTAAACCACAAATACAACAATACATCAGAAAATGGAGAGGTGTGGCGAGTGCTCGGGAGTACTGGGAAAACGTAATGTAGGCGTAACGTGTTGCATCTGTAACATGAGATTTCACCTGGGCTGTACAGAAGTATCTCCAGGATGCACAAAAGGCAAGGAATTTACTGGGTCTGCAAAGATGACAGATAATGTTAGAGAACATAACTAAACTGATGAAAACATTCCCGAGTCACAGAGATTACCATTCACAGACAAGCTACCAGTGATATATGCAGACTGGGATAAGACAACATTGGTTAACGACCAAAACCCAGGAACAGATAGTTTAGAGAACCGCAGCAGTAATGTGGAGGAAGAGGGTATTGTAGTACATAATAGCAGCAATATTGCAGAGTCAGGTATATAAACGATGTGAGCAACAGTGAGACAGAGTGCATAAATGAAGGAATTGGGACGAAAAGCGGAGATGGCTCCAATAAAGAGGTAGACAAGACAGACACAGATATAATACCTTGAAAAACGCAAAACGGAACACATTTGCAAATTCTACGCTAAAGGAATATGCAAATATGGAAAATTAGGAACAAAATGCCATTTTCTGCATCCTCGAAAATGCAGGAACATGTTGGCGAGGGTACATGCCGTTTTGGAACAGGGTGTAGATACTTCCACCCCAAATTATGTCAATTTTCAATTAGGGACAAAAATGCTACAATCTTCAGTGTCCGGAATTCCACGTGAGGTACACAACGTTATAGACGGGAAATCAGTATGACACTACTGGCAATTTTTTTAGAGGAAGGCAGAAACAGAGCAGAAATATAAGAGAGAGGAACAGTCAGATGGAACCACCACAGGATTACAGAGGGGAAGGAGATACCCACAAGTCTGGAATACACTTACCAACAAACACAGGGTACTACACCACACAACACTCGCCCCACTACCGAAACTGGACGAATCACTTCGAAAACACACCCCTGGACGCAAACACAGTGGCCCCCTTACCAGAGCCTCAGATATTAACACCAAGTAAGCATCCAGCACTTCCACTACCACGATAACATCATTATATTTGCCAACATTCAAGGTATAAAAACACGCAAATCCAACAAAGTTCACTTTATAGATGGTCTCCTTCATGAGGCAAATGCAGTGTTTGCAGCCCTAACAGAAACCCACACAAAGGACTACCATGATGGTGAATATGGATCTCAGAGTACAATCTTTTCAGATGTGATAGGAAACACCGGCTTCAGGTGGGGTCAGCCTATACATCAAAGACACACTCATCTGTACTGAGCTGCTAAACACCTCAAATGATATGGTGGAAGTGCTGATAATCAAATAGAGATTATAAATGTAGTTTTGTCCTTGTATATAAGTCACCGGAGGCAAACCCTCAGCAGTTTAAAGACCACTAATGAAAGTAGAACACTGCTTGAAAACCTCACAAATCCAGCTCCGAACATCATCCTGCTTGGGGACTTCAACCTACGGCACCTGAAATGGAAGCACCTGGCTAATACAGTAATATCAGAAAGAATACCAGGAAGTAGCCTTAATGAACAGGCACATGCAAATGACCTGCTACGATGTGCGACAGTTTGCCTTAAACCAGCAAATAGTAGAACCAACCAGAAGGAGAACACGCTGGACCTCATTTTCACTAATAATGATGAATTGATCAGGACACATAATGATTACAAATACCTGTTACTCAGATCACACTTAATTGAAGTTATGACAACCATGGGGAATAGACCTTCAAAACCAGTCCAGATTCCCGGTGGAGGAGATTTCAGCAAATTCAACTTCAATAATAAACAGATAAACTGGGAGCAAATAAACCAGGACTTCACAGAAGATAAACTGGGAAGAACAGCTAGAAATGCGAACCTGAACCAGTGCCTGGAAAAAATAAGCTCAGTAGCACTAGAAATATGTACAAACCGCATCCCCCTAAGAAAAAAGAGGAAGAGATGCAGATTGGAACGAGAACGTCGTTCCCTATATAGGCGAAGAAAACGAATCGCGTACAACTTGAGAGTCGCACCTATCTCAGGAACGCGAAGAAGGTTAGGTAGCGAAATNTAAATTCCATTTGCCAATGTTGCTCCATAATACTTATTTTGTCCAGGTCTTCTTGAAGGGCATGACAATCATCTAGGTTTCTTATCTTCCCTATTATCTTAGCATCATCAGCAAACATGTTCATGTAATTCTGTAATCCCTCTGGTAGATCGTTTATGTAGACAATGAACATTACCGGTGCAAGAACTGAACCCTGTGGTACTCCACTCGTGACATTCCTCCAATCCGATACCTTGCCTCTGATTAGGCCCTCATTTTTCTGTCAGTTAGGAAATTTTTCATCCATGTTAGTAGCTTACCTGTCACCCCTCCAATATGTTCCAGTTTCCAGAACAACCTCTTATGGGAACTCTGTCGAAAGCCTTTTTTAGGTCCAGATAGATGCAGTCAACCCAACCATCTCTTTCCTGTAAAATCTCTGTTGCTCGATCATAAAAACTGAGTAAGTTCGTTACACAGGATCTTCCAGATCGAAAACCATACTGTCGGTCTGATATTATATCATTTCTCTCCAGGTGTTCTACCCATTTAGTTTTAATTATTTTTTCCAATATTTTGACTATTACACTTGTCAATGATACAGGTCTATAATTAAGGGGGTCTTCCCTGCTTCCACTTTTGTAGATTGGAACTATGTTAGCCTTTTTCCACACATCAGCTACAACTCCTGTAAACAGGGATGCCTGAAAAATCAGCTGAAGTGGAATGCTGAGCTCAGGTGCACACTCTCTCAGAACCCATGGTGAAACTCCATCTGGACCAACTGCCTTGTTCTTACTTAGCTCCTTGAGCATTTTTTCCACTTCGTCTCTAGTCACCTCTATGTGCTCTATGTTGTTCTCTGGAATTCTTATTGTGTCTGGTTCCCTAAAGATTTCATTTTGTACAAACACACTTTGGAACTTTTCGTTTAGTGTTTCACACATTTCCTTTTCATTTTCCGTGAATCTATTTCCCATTATCAACCTCTGAATATTATCCTTTACCTGCAATTTGTTGTTTATGAATTTATAGAATAGACCTGGTTCTGTTTTACATTTGTCTGCAATCCCTTTTTCAAAATTTCTTTCTTTCTCTCTCCTCACTGCTGTGTAGTTGTTTCTCGCATCTTTGTATCGCTGGTATGTTTGGGGGTTTGGCCTCTTCCTGTATTGATTCCATTTTTGTGTCTTTTGGTCTCTGGCCCTCTCGCAATTCCTATTGAACCAATCCTGTTTCCTAGTTCTGCATCTCTGTTTTGGTATAAATTTGTTTGTGCCTTTATCATATATTTCACAAAACTTGACATACATCTCATTCACTTCCTTGCCTAGCAACAAGTCTGTCCAATTATACTCACTAAAAAATTTCTAAGGTTGCCATAATGTCCTCTCTTGAAGTCAGGTTTTTCAACTGCTTCATCCTCCTTATTTTCTTCCAGATTATAACGCATTGCATACTTTATTCCCAAAAGACATGGTCACTTTTACCCAAGGGAGGAAGGTACTGAATGTCAAATACTTCTTCCTCCTTCCTGGTAAATATCAAATCTAGCATGGAGGGAACGTCCCCTTCCCTCATCCTCGTAGCTTGTTTAACATGTTGATACAAGAATGTTTCCAGGATGAGGTCTACAAATTTACAGGTCCAAAAATCTTCTGTTTTAGCTTCATATGCTTCCCAGTCTATGGATTTCAAGTTGAAGTCACCAACTATCAACAGTCGTGACCTATCGTTATCCGCTCTCGCTATAATCTCTCTCATTATTGTTATAAGACCTTCTCGTTTACTATCTAGCTCCTCCTTTGACCATGTGCTGCTTGGCGGTGGACTATATGCATTTATGATCATTAGTTTATCATCTTCATGGCAGATCTCTAGTGCTATTATGTCAACCTCTTGTGGATTGGCAGTCATTATTTCCTTCACCTTTATGTGTTCTTTCACCAGCACAGCAACGCCACCGCCTTTCCTAATTTTTCTGTCCCTTCTCCAAATTGAGTAGCCCCTTGGGAATATGACCTCATTTAAAATATCATCTTCAAGTTTTGTCTCCGTGAGTGCAACAATGTCTGGTGTCTGCATCTGTATTACATCACTTAACTCCAATATCTTCGATCTTACTCCATCTATGTTGGTGTATGCAATCTTCAGGAACTTGTTCCCCCTCTCCTTATTCTTCACTCCCCCTCTCTCTATTGATTTTGTTGGTTTGCCTTTATGTACCACTTTACTGGTCTGCCTACCCCTAACACTTTGTAGAAAAAAGAATTGATTTCTTCTTCATTCCTGCTCTCATTTAAACGTTTTGCCTCAGCGAGGTTCAGTTTCAGCTTCTCTCTGTCTTCTCTTGAAAGATCTCGTCTTAACGACCACATTTTCCCATCCTCATCACTTTGTAACTTTCTAGCATTCCTTAGTACTTCTTCCATCTGCTTGGCACCGTTTAGGGTGATCCTCAAAGGTCGATCTTTCCCTTTTACATATCTGCCTATTCTCCTGTAGTCACACACATTCTCTATGGTTGTAAGACCTTCCACGAGGCCAACAATTTTATCTACTACTTTTGCTTCTTCTACAGCTCTTTCTGACCTAGATGTTATCTCCTTTTCTTTGCAGCCAAAAATTATCAGGGACTTACTCCGATCAACTGTGTTTTGCACCAACCTCGGGTTTGATGCCAATTCCTTTCTCACTTCCAGCCTAATGTTTGTTTTATCTTGGTTGCTGCAGTGTTGGGCTTCCTTTACTGCTGCTTCAATTCTTTCCTTCTCCTTGGCCACTTGTGCATAGGTGAGTTGCATATCTTTCTTGCACTGTTCTATTCCCTGTGTAACTTCCTCCATCTGTGCTGACAAAAGCTGTTTCTCCTCTTGAATTTTCTTGCCTAGCCTATTGTAATCATTTATGTTTAAATTTGCTCTAACTTCTTCCAAAGCTATTTTTAAGAGTATATTTTCTTCTTCCATGGCTTTGCAATTTGTTTCCAATTGACTCTTTTCCTTGCGCAAGTCTTTCACTAAACCCTCAAGACCTAAAACTTTGCTATTCAAATGATCATTACTTTCTTTCAATTTACTAATTATTTCTACATGAGAGTTCACTATAGTATCTAATTTTACCAACTAGTTGTGTAAACTGCTAATATCAATGCTTTCTTCATTGAATCCCACAAAATCAAGCTCTGTTTTGTATTTCCTCTTGTCAGTGGCCATCTTGAATGTTCTTCTCTGCACTGTAAACACTATAGGGGCAACTTTTTGTCACCCAATTTTTCACTTCCCTTAGCACATTCCTGTTATCTCATCTATTTTTCAAAAGCACTATACCTTTATGATCTCTGGGACACCACTCACTATCCTCAACCTGTACTACAATACTTAGGATTGTTGAAATATGTTGGAGCTCCTCTGATGCAAGTGTTGATCCTAGGGGTGTCACCTTTTGAATTGTTAATATAATGGAAGACACCAACAGTGTATTATGGGTTGATCTGATGACCACCAGGACATCAGCGGCCGCTCCCACTCTATGGTCACTGATCTTCCAATGCTAGTAGCAGAGTACTCACCTAATTCACCTAATTGTGCTTGCGGGGGTTGAGCTTTGGCTCTTTGGTCCCGCCTCTCAACTGTCAATCAACTGGTGTACAGATTCCTGAGCCTACTGGGCTCTATCATATCTACACTTGAAGCTGTGTATGGAGTCAGCCTCCACCACATCACTTCCTAATGCATTCCATTTGGAATGCAGTGCTTAGAGTGTGCTACTTCTGGTGCTGCATGTTCGAGAAAAACAGTAAAGTCTGGTCAGTATCCACAACTGGATGCTGCAGTGTATAAGTGGTTTATTCAGCACCGCACAATTGGCATGGCAATAAGATTTGAAGAGCTTAAAGTTGCAGCAAGTAAACTTGCCATTCAATTAGGTATAAAAGATTTCAGTACAAGTGATGGGTGGGTTGGAAGATTTAAGGCTCGGCATAACATTTCAAACACCAAAAAAAATTCTGGTGAGGCGTCAAGTGTTGATCCCACTAATGTTGATTCATTCAAGGCTAAATTAAACGACGACACTGTCAGTAATAATTTAAGCAAATATCAAGTATATAATGCTGACGAGACTGGGTTTATGTGGCGAGCTGTACCAAGTACATCCTTAACCAGTAGGATGCAGGAAAATATTCCTGGACGAAAGATAAGCAAGGAACGACTCTCAGTCTTGCTCTGTGCTAATGCTGATGCCTCTCACAGGACAAAATGTGCCGTGGTAGGCAAGTCTAAAAATCCTCGAGCCTTAACAAATATAATTCAGGCACTACCCGTAATATATTGCAGTTCTAAGAAATCATGGTTTAATCAAACAATATTTATGGACTGGTTTGAAAACCACTTTTGCAAAGAAGTTAGAGAATTCCAGATCAACAAATGTGGCATAAAGGCCAGTGAGGTTAAGGCATTGTTGCTGCTAGATAATGCCCCTGCTCATCCCATTAGCAAGTTAATTTCAAAGGATGGCAGAATAAAATGCATGGCACTTCCACCAAACACAACATCCTTGATCCAGCCCATGGACCAAGGTGTTATCCTTGCTGCTAAACGTATGTACCAAACAGCAATTCTTGAAGATGTTTTAGTTGTTTTACCTAGCGAGGAAGATGAATTGACAGGAAAGGATACAAGGGCTCAAAGAACACTAGAAAATCTCAAAAAGTACACAATCATGGAAGCAATATTCCACTGGGCTAAGCTTTGGAATAAAGTGAAAGAAACCACACTAACAAATTCATGGAAGAAACTGTTAACAGAGAGGCCTAGATGTGACGCAGCAGTATCTGATAGTGAATTAGAAGGTTTTGAAAATGAAGCCAATGATTTTGAAGGGTTTGAAGAAACGATCCGAACAATGTTGCTCCAAGCTGGTCAGGGTGTACAAGTGAATGATATTAATGAATGGTTAGAAAATGATTACGATCCTGGTTATGAATTGTTAACTGAAGAACAGATTGCGCAAAGTGTTCTCGGAAATGACTCTGATGATGACTCGGACGATGTTGGTGAGCCTCTGCCTAGAGGTGTCGGATATCAGAAAAGATTGGAACAAATTGAGGAACTCATTGAATATTCAAGAAAAAGTAAACATGAGGTTGTTGGAAATTTTTATGTACACTTTACAGCCTTTAAGCAATGTCTCAGAACGTTAGCCAGAGAAAATCAGATTCAGACAAAAATAGATAAACTCATGATTTCAACAGTTTGTGAAAAATCTTCATCGACAAGCCATGCTGCACCCGCAGATGCAGAATTACCATCGACAAGTCGTGGAGCATCCGTCGGCAACGAATGCTCTGCAAGCCATGCTGCACCCGCCAATGCTGAATTCCCATCGACAAGTCATGGAGCATCCGCCGGCAACGAATGCTCTACAAGTCATGCTGCACCTGCCGATGCTGAATTCCCATCAACAAGTCATGGAGCATCCATCGGCAACGAATGCTCTACAAGTCATGCTGCACCCGCCGATGCTGAATTCCCACCAGCAAGTCATGGAGCATCCGCCGGCAACGAATGCTCTACAAGCCATGTTGCACCCGCTGATGCTGAATTCCCATCGACATGTCGTGACAAGTCATCCACTAAAGATATAAAATATGATTGAAAGGCATATAAATTAGTGTAAAAAGTGTTGATAGAGTACAGTATTGTAAGTGTTAATGATTAATTAAGCCTAGACAAAAAGATACCGTACAGTGTAACTACCTGTGTACAGTAGAAATAATTGTCAGTAGTGAAGTAGAATTAGAACGCATGTGAATTAGTAGTAAGGTTAGCTGTTGTGTGAAGTGAATGCCTGAAAATAAGTGTACATACTGTATGTACCCTGTATACAATATAAACAATATAAAACAAGCGCTAAAGAGGATGACGTAATCTTCACAGCTTCGTAATCTTCAGCTTCATTAAAAGTAAGTCAATTTACCAATTTTATTATAGTATTACAAGATATTAATTGTTTTTTATTTTAAACAAAAGCTACATATTAGTCTCTGCAACCTTGATACCTTGAGGATACCTTGAGGTGCTTCCGGGGCTTATCGTCCCCGCGGCCCGGTCATCGACCAGGCCTCCTGGTTGCTGGACTGATCAACCAGGCTGTTGGACGCGGCTGCTCGCAGCCTGACGTATGAGTCACAGCCTGGTTGATCAGGTATCCTTTGGAGGTGCTTATCCAGTTCTCTCTTGAACACTGTGAGGGGTTTGCCAGTTATGTCCCTTATGTGTAGTGGAAGCGTGTTGAACAGTCTCGGGCCTCTGATGTTGATAGAGTTCTCTCTCAGAGTACCAGTTGCACCTCTGCTTTTCAACGGGGGTATTCTGCACATCCTGCCATGTCTTCTGGTCTCATGTGATGTTATTTTTGTGTGCAGGTTTGGGACCAGCCCCTCTAATATTTTCCACGTGTAAATTATTATGTATCTCTCCCGCCTGCGCTCAAGGAAATACAGATTTAGGCTCTTAAGTCGGTCCCAATAGTTTAGATGTTTTACCGAGTGGATTCTAGCAGTAAAGGACCTCTGCACGCTCTCCAGGTCAGCAATTTCACCAGCAGTGAAAGGGGCTGTCATTGTGCAGCAGTACTCCACTCTAGAGAGCACAAGCGTTTTGAAAAGTGTCATCATCGGTATAGCATCTCTAGTGTGAAAAGTTCTTGTTATCCAACCTGTCATTTTTCTTGCAGTTGTGACGGCTACTTTATTGTGTTCTTTAAAGGTAAGGTCTTCCGACATGAGTACACCCAGATCCTTTACATTGCCTTTTCGTTCTATGTTATGATTTGCCTGAGTTTTGTACGTGGTTTCCGTTTTTATATTTTCATTTTTTCATAGCACATGAGCTGGAACTTGTCTTCGTTAAACACCATATTATTTTCTGTAGCCCATAGAAAGACCTGATCTACATCTGACTGGAGGTTCGCCGTGTCCTCTATGTTGCCTACTCTCATGAAGATCCTAGTGTCATCTGCAAAGGATGATACAGTGCTATAGGTTGTGCTCTTGTCTATGTCCGATATGAGGATGAGAAAAAGTACTGGAGCAAGCACAGTACCCTGGGGGACTGAGCTCTTAACGGTTGACGGGTTGGATTTTATTTTGTTGACTATTACACATTGGGTTCTGTTGGTCAGGAAATTGTAGATCCATCTGCCTACTTTTCCGGTAATTCCTTTTGAGCGCATTTTATGGGCAATAACACCATGATCACATTTATCAAAAGCTTTTGCGAAATCTGTGTAAATTACATCAGCGTTTTGTTTGTCTTCCATAGCATCTAATGCCATATCATAGTGGTCCAGCAACTGCGACAGGCAAGAGCGCCCTGTTCTGAAACCATGTTGTCCGGGGTTATGGAGATGCTGTGATTCCATGTATTTTGTGATCTTACTTCTTAGCACTCTCTCAAAATTTTTATGATGTGCGATGTTAGTGCTATCGGTCTGTAATTTTTTTGTATGTATTTTTTTTGCAAATGTATATTCTATCATTAGCAGAGGAAAGGTGAGCTCAAAATATTTCGTCTTGGCTAGCTCTCACTGGCAAGGCTCGATCGCCATTGTTATGGCCTGGCTGCCACAGTCTGTGTCATAACATTAAAAATACATTACCTGCACTGTTCAGGGTAAATCAAAACACATCTCTAAAATTTTATTGAGAAAATATTAACAATCACTGATTGATACATGAAATATTTTGCAATACAAAGGAATGAATCAATTTTTTTCCACCCATATGGACTTGATCAGACCGTGTTCACATATCATCCATGCAGCAGCCAACAGCTGGCTTAATCGTCGGCGTGGCACTAAACTGGAATGCAATTACACAATGAACTTTATTTAATTTTAGTTATACATTATAAAATATATCCTACCTGAATGTTACTTGAAAAATTACCCGACCCGACCTAACTTCGGAAATAACGGAGCTCCGGAAATAACGACTAGGGTACAGCCCCATATAGGCCGTTAAATTGAGACAAGACAATAAATGTATTATTAACATAATACATTTATTATACTGTAGAGATGCAACAGTGGACAAGAGCTAAACGGTTGTAGGCAGACAGCTCAAACAGGTGTAGGTAGACAGCTCCAAATGGTGTTTGGCAGACAGCTCAACAGGTGTAGGTAGACAGCTCCAAATGGTGTGAGCAGACAGCTCAACAGGTGTAGGTAGACAGCTCCAAATGGTGTGGGCAGACAGCTCAACAGGTGTAGACATACAGCTTCATCATGTTCTAGGCAGAGCTGGTTCAGGTACAGGTGTGGGCAGACAGCTTAACAGGTATAGGCCACCACAGATGACGGATGGCCTGGAGCAAGGCTAGCATGCCCGGGAGCAACGCCACTAGCTGGGTGTAAGGTGTTTGTGAACTACGTCACAGCTGTGATGCCGTGATGAATGGGCGAGCCTACATGTCTGCCATTTTGAGACTGAAGTTTATCATCCTGGTAGTGAGCACTATCCCGCAGTACATGACCCCCTTCACATGTGTAAATAAATGATAATTTATTTATTTATTTACTTATTTATTTATTTATTTTATTTATATACAAGAAGGTACATTGGGGGTTAACAGAGAACATAGAAATTAAGTTGAATATACATTCTTGTAAAGCCACTAACACGCATAGCGTTTCGGGCAAGTCCTTAAACTAACAGATAATTTTTAGATAATTAACAGTAAAATTGACAAAAGATGTTTATAGGTACAGAATACCTGTTACAGGTATAATACCTGTTTACAGGTATAATAATGCACTATGACTGTATCAGTGTCCCAAAACAAAAATAGTTGCACCAGAATTAATGCCAACTTTACATCTCGTGAAAATTAAGTTGTAACACATCCACCAAATTCCGTTAACCACTTAACTGCGCCAACCGAGTATTCTCGATCGGCGGGAAACTGCCCCAACCGAGAACACTCTTTTTGATTTTTCGGTACCAATTCTAAATGTGTACGAGGTTCGTTGTGTACGAAATGAACTCCTAGGACCTCCAGTGAGAGGCAGCCATCTTGGAAAAAATTCCCAGAATGCCCTAGGGCTGCTGGCTGGGTTAGTACTGAATGAGCAACCATGTGTGGCGCACGTGCCTCTGGCTCCCAAACACCTGTCTGACGCGGTGTTGAAAGATAACGCTCTGTCGGTGAAATTCAAACCTTATTGTTTGAAGAGCATAAGGGTTATAATATTGGTGAAGCTATGCGCAATAAGGACCTAACACAAAGGTCGGATGCAAGCGATACAGCACCTATGAGGACGATACAGCGAGTGTATCCAGTTGTAGCTCTGAGTGTCACCCTTGCAATCTTATGCTATCTACAATTTATTTAGATGATACATAGATGAGTTGTTTTCTGTGTTCAGTGATGATGCATCTGATACAAGTAGCATAGATGAACAGTGTTAGCGGCTTCCATGGTGGTGTTCTCCATAGATATTTCAAGAATACCTGAATCTCTTCCTAACTGACGGACAATCTTGAAGCTAGCTGAATCTCTTTCTGACTGACGGACACTCTTGAGGCAAGCTGAATCTTTCCTGTGGGGGACCATACAAAGCGATCTTTTGAAGACTACCTTACAAATTGATCAT
>WNGS01044453.1:0-17612 GCA_020271785.1 Procambarus virginalis
CCGGCCATAAATTCTGCAGCCACCCAAATGCTTAAGAAAACTTCAGGACATAGGTCCAACAACCACTTAAACCGTGGTGGAACGCAGAATGTGCACGAACAGTCGCCTTACGCCGACGAGCCATACAAAAACAAAGACGTCAACCCTCCCTACAGAACTGGGTTAATCTCCGGCGGGCACAGCAGAAGCCAAAAAAAACCATACTGTCAGCAAAGCGAGCATCATGGGCAAAATTTTGTGATAGCCTCACACCCACTACGCCACATTCAAAAGTCTGGGCTACATTTAACAGCATTAAAGGTCGCCCAACATTCCCTTCGTTTCCCCTGATGATCAACGGTTCACTCTGTCAAACACCTCAGGAGCGTGCAAATGTTCTTGCTGAATGTCTTAAAGTTACCCTCTCAACACCCTTCTTTCATGCCCAAGAACTCCCCCTCAGACAAGAAATTGACCGTGCCATACTGCTACCCATGCTCGGCGTCGACAACATGTTCACCTTAAGCGAGCTACACTTAGCCTTAACTCGCCTACCTCTTGGCAAGGCACCTGGAGAGGATGGAATTCCATATGAACTCATTAAATATCTTCCATCGACCGCACATAGTACTATCCTAAACTATTACAACCTATGCTGGACTCACGGAAATATTCCCTCACAATGGCAGACCAGTATTATTCTTCCGTTCCTTAAACCAGGAAAAGACCCATCCCAACCTGCGTCATACAGACCTATTTCCCTACTATCATGCATCAGTAAAGTCATGGAAAGACTAGTACATACTCGCCTCCAATGGTACCTAGAGTATAATAATATTATACCGTCACTCCAAGCTGGATTTCGACCGCAATGCTCCACACTCGATCAAATACTTTGCCTTGAACATGAAATCCGCACCGCCCTCAGAAGCAGCAAATTTTGTATTGTTCTCTACTTAGACCTCAAAGGAGCTTTTGATAGCATTCCTCATACTTGCCTCCTCGCAAAGCTTGCGCGTTTAGGCGTACAGGGAAGATTACTTTTATGGTTAAAATCCTATCTTACGAACAGGACCTCTAAAGTCTATATACAAGGCGAGTTTTCCGATGACATCCCAATACAAACGGGTGTCCCACAAGGCTCCATACTAAGCCCAACCCTTTTTGCTGCATTCTTAGCAGATTTGCCAAACACCCATCCTGTTCACCTCTCGGCGTACGCCGACGACTTAACATTGTATTATTCAGACAATGCCTTACCTAACACAGTCTCAACAATGCAAACAGCACTTGACCACCTCATAGATTGGACACAACAATGGGGCCTTCAAGTTAGTACTACCAAAACCTATTATCAAATTTTCACTAAAAAAAGACTTGCTCATCTACCTACCCTCACAATACACAACACTCCCATCCAACACGTACAAGAACATAAATACCTTGGCATGCACTTAGACTCGCCCTCACTTACCTGGAAAGCACACATTCAACACCTTAAACAGACGACACAACCCCGACTCGCCATACTGAAAGCCCTCACTGGCACCACCTGGGGAGCACACCATAAAATCCTGCTTCGTTTCTATACAACCTACATTCGCAGCCAACTAGACTATTGTTGCCAAGCATATGCGTCGGCTGCGCCTACCAACCTACAGAGCCTAGAGGTCATTCAAAACAATGCCATGCGACTTATATGTGGCGCAATGCGTTCCACTCCTATCCTCGGACTTTACGGGGAAACGGGCCTCACAAGCCTAGCCACCAGACGAGACATAATGTGTGCCAACTATCTGTCACTCTGTACCACTGCTCACCAGACACACCCATACAGATCAAAAATTAACCCAACAGTTAACCCACATATCCCCCGCTTCCCAACAAATCACTCGCAACCTTTCCTCACACGGGCTACAAATAACCTCAATATAGACCTCTCTCTACTCCAAAACTCGGAAACCCAACTTACTGTTCCCCCTATTCCACCTTGGCTTTATACAACTCCTAATACAGCAATACAACTCGAAGACAGCATTCCAAAGTCTGCACCAAACTCAGCCATAGCCTCAGTCTTTCTCTCAACAATGAAAAATTGCTACCCAAATACCACAGAGATTTATACAGATGGATCTCGCATCATCATGAACAACGTACCCTCGGTCACTAGCGCTGTATGGATACCGGAATACCATCTCAAGCAGGGATGGCGATTACCAAACCAACTATCTGTTTTCACAGCTGAATTATATGCCTTATATCAAGCTCTCCAAATAATCACAACATTACCAATCGGGACATATACAATCTGCAGTGACTCCAAGAGTGCGATTCAAGCAATTACGTACTCTTCAACAACATGCAAGGAGTTTGTTTACCCATGTCTTCAACTTCTTCATGAACATCGATTGAACGGTTACGATACCTCTATCCAATGGGTCCCAGCGCATTGTGGTATTCTCCATAATGAACTAGTAGATCAACTAGCCAAAGCAATGCACAACACACCTCGCATTACCCGTCATCCAATTCCCCATGTTGCACGTAAAGGAGCCTTCAAAAATGCCATCACCCAAGATTTTGCGGCGAAATGGAAAACGTCATGCTCACCTTTGTACTATGGGTCCATAAAAAAGAAATGGGAAACTTGGAAACATGTCAGATATAAAAGCAGAGAAATTGATATAGCGATGACCAGATTAAGGCTGGGACATACCAAACTAGCAGCACACAGCTCTAAGTACAGAACAGACATCAACGAACTCTGCATCCACTGTCAGGTTCCTGAAACAGTCGAACACTATCTCCTTCACTGCTTCCGACATTATAGTGCCAGAGTAAATCTCAAACAAGTACTTATTTCACTTAAAATACCCTTTACCATCGAGCATATATTAGGAGGCGGTGACCACTCGTTACAAGAAAAATACCAAATAGTCAAAGCACTGGCTAAATATCTCCAGTCGACCAACAAATTGGGCCACATCTGACCCGCGCCACATTTATACCTGGCGCCACCAACAGCTAAACACAGAAAACAACCGCCTCGTCGCAGTACCAAGGATCAGCTGAGACCATAAACACAACACTACGGTGCGGCAAGTCTCGCTCTAACTCACACCTCTGTTCTAGTCGCCGCTCCTCTGTCTACACCACAACGCAACAAGCACTTTTGAAACTCTTATCATCCTCAAGATAAACGCCTCTACCAACATCTGTACTGGTGCAGTCATCGGGAGGACAAACCCTTCATGCAAACTGCACCTACTATCAAGAAGAAGAAGAAGAGGCGCCACGCTGCCATCATAGTGAGTTAAACAAAGACCAACCCAACCCACACGTGGCTTGAGTATCAACATCTACCACTCAACCACGGTAGGCCAAGTTCTCCTGGTTTGCAGACTTTCATTATTTCAGACTTTGAGGACAAAGATAGGAGTGTTTTCGCAAATAACAGGGCACAAAGTATCCTATATAATGCCATTCCCAAGATATTTAAGATCAAAGTGCACGATATTAGAACAGAGGAACTTAATCGCAGTGGACCACGAGCACAGCGAGGACCAAGAGCTTTCAGACGTTACTGACATCTGTGGATACAAAGTCAGATGCTACCAACCACTAGATGACCAATTATCGAAATATGTAATCCGACATGTTGTAGACATTAGTGAAGACGGCATCAAGGTACAACTTCAGGCACATGACATTCCAATCTTCGGAGTAAAAAAAAAAAATTATGCGAAGAACAAACGGAGAACTGAGTGATACAGGCACGGCCCTGCTTACTTTTCTAGACTCCTTTCCTCCCTGATCCGGGTTGGTTTAACGGCTTCCTCCACAATCTAGAGGTGTGCGTACCACGTCCCACTCAGTGCTTTAGATGTAAAGGTTTTAACCATACTTCGAAAGACTGCACCAAAGACTTTAAATGTAGGGAAATACCCTAGATCCCATTACACACAAGACTGTGCGTCAGATATTGTTACCTGCTCAAATTATGGTTGGAATCATGACATTACATTTAAACAATATCCTTCATACATAGCGACATTAACATAGCGGTCACAAAAAATAAGGTTCTCCCTACCAACAACCTGCAATACAATAGGGTATTGAAACAACCTATCTCAGTCCATCATCAACTGTATTCTCACACACAACCACAACCTTTGCATGTATCTGATATGTCTGTCACTGACAATCCTTCACCCCAGAGTCCAATCCTCCCCCACAACATGTACAACTGAATCCCCGATCTTGTTGAAACTCTTGTCACTCGCATTGAAAATGCATTGGAAAAAATGCTGGACCGACTCCTAACAAAATTTCTTACACAGGTAAACCAACCCATCCCTGAGGCTGACCCAACAGACACCCCATCGACATCTACAGACAATGACATCTGCCCTAACACAGCTACCATTGATGGAAACACGTCGTTTGAACTGATGCTGGTAAACCTCCTAAATGACTTCGTAGCACTCCTTACCAAAGTCATTCTCCAGACTAATTTGACATAAACCCCACCCAGCGGTACCAAAAGTAAGAAACCCCCAGCTGTACAAACCTCCTAATCACCTAGCATTTTAACTAAAAAATCACATAAACCACAGTCTCCCACGACACCTCCTCCAACCACTCCCAGATATTCGACACAGTGTACTAGTGGCACGTCAAGAAAGACCGATGTAATCACATCCCAGACGCAAAAATCCGAAATACGAAAACATAATAACCCATCTTCAACCAACCTTCCCCCAACCTAACCTTATACACATTAACCACATGTTACTTAATGTACTGTAACTTATTTTACCATAATCTACCCCTAACCTATCTGAATTGCGACTAACTCTCAAACATACTTCGACTCACAATTTCAGTCTCTTGACTAAACCTCACACTTTTCATAAAACAGCAACACTTTGATACCACCATTAACACAAATCCTCATCTTTCCAATCCTGAGTTCATTTCCACTCATACGTACATTTTCTCATTACCCGCACACCAACAGAAGACATCGATAACTTCCAATCTCTGCAAAATTATGAACATTGATGGGCCACTGTGTGTGCCGCATCTATCAACATCACTATACGTGCAGTCATCAGAAGGAAACCCTTCATGCAAACTGCTCGTATCACGAAGAAGAAGTTATTGTAATCGTCAAATGGGTCACAATACCTGGGTGGAATATACTATCAATATGCATATATTTATATATATATATAATATATATATATATATATATATATATATATAATATATATATATATATATATATATATATATATATATATATATATATATATATATATATATATATATATATATATATATATATATATGTTATTAAATATGACCGAAAAAGTAAGATTAATAATTCTAACACGAATTTTCTCAATTTTCCTTATGTTGTTTTTACTGATGACGGTAAATTAAAAATCAATTCTCCAAAATTCATTCTTTATTTCTTAGTCTGACGCGACACTTGAGTGCGTTTCGTAAAACTTATTACATTTTCAAAGACTTTAGTTACACACACACAGAACAACTATAACTGAACAGAGTTTAAATACCTGCATTTGGGTGAGGTGACATGTTACAATGGTTTGGGGTGAGGTGAGAACAAACACAGAACACGAAACAATGGGTATAAGGGAAGAATAGATCTGTAACTGCAGAAGGCCTATTGGCCCATATTTCTTGATGTTTCTATATTGGAGCGGAGTCTTGAAGTGGGTAGAATATAGTAGTGCGTTAATTGGCTGTTGATTGCTGGTGTTGACTTCTTGATGTGTAGTGCCTCGCAGATGTCAAGCCGCCTGTTGTCGCTGTATCTATCAATGATTTCTGTGTTGTTTGTTAAGATTTCTCTGGTGATGGTTTGGTTGTGGGAAGAGATTATATGTTCCATGATAGAGCCCTGTTGCTTATGCATCGTTAATCGCCTGGAAAGAGATGTTGTTGTCTTGCCTATATATTGAGTTCTTTGGGGCTTACAGTCCCCAAGTGGGCATTTGAAGGCATAGACGACATTGGTCTCTTTCAAAGCGTTCTGCTTTGTGTCTGGAGAGTTTCTCATGAGTAGGTTGGCAGTTTTCTTGGTTTTATAGTAAATCGTCAATTGTATCTTCTGATTTTTGTCTGTAGGGATAACGTTTCTATTAACAATATCTTTCAGGACCCTTTCCTCCGTTTTATGAGCTGTGGAGAAGAAGTTCCTGTAAAATAGTCTAATAGGGGGTATAGGTGTTGTGTTAGTTGTATCTTCAGAGGTTGCATGGCGTTTCACTTTCCTTCTTATGATGTCTTCAATACATAAGAAGACATCATAAGAAGGAAAGTGAAACGCCATGCAACCTCTGAAGATACAACTAACACAACACCTATACCCCCTATTAGACTATTTTACAGGAACTTCTTCTCCACAGCTCATAAAACGGAGGAAAGGGTCCTGAAAGATATTGTTAATAGAAACGTTATCCCTACAGACAAAAATCAGAAGATACAATTGACGATTTACTATAAAACCAAGAAAACTGCCAACCTACTCATGAGAAACTCTCCAGACACAAAGCAGAACGCTTTGAAAGAGACCAATGTCGTCTATGCCTTCAAATGCCCACTTGGGGACTGTAAGCCCCAAAGAACTCAATATATAGGCAAGACAACAACATCTCTTTCCAGGCGATTAACGATGCATAAGCAACAGGGCTCTATCATGGAACATATAATCTCTTCCCACAACCAAACCATCACCAGAGAAATCTTAACAAACAACACAGAAATCATTGATAGATACAGCGACAACAGGCGGCTTGACATCTGCGAGGCACTACACATCAAGAAGTCAACACCAGCAATCAACAGCCAATTAACGCACTACTATATTCTACCCACTTCAAGACTCCGCTCCAATATAGAAACATCAAGAAATACGGGCCAATAGGCCTTCTGCAGTTACAGATCTATTCTTCCCTTATACCCATTGTTTCGTGTTCTGTGTTTGTTCTCACCTCACCCCAAACCATTGTAACATGTCACCTCACCCAAATGCAGGTATTTAAACTCTGTTCAGTTATAGTTGTTCTGTGTGTGTGTAACTAAAGTCTTTGAAAATGTAATACGTTTTACGAAACGCGCTCAAGTGTCGCGTCAGACTAAGAAATAAAGAATGAATTTTGGAGAATTGATTTTTAATTTACCGTCATCAGTAAAAACAAACATAAGGAAAATTGAGAAAATTCGTGTTAGAATTATTAATCTTACTTTTTCGGTCATATTTAATAACATATGTCTACAGGAAAGACTGCTACCAAAATATACTAATATATATATATGTATATATATATATATATATATATATATATATATATATATATATATATATATATATATATATATATATATATATATCGTTATTACGGGTTCAGCCAGCTGGGGTGTTGGTAGGGCACACGAAGTTCTCCCTCTTGATTGCAGGAAAATGCAGGAGTCGTCTACGAACTCACAAGCAAATGAATCTTCTACCAAGGGTTCTCAAGCTTCATAAATTCATTTTCTAGCTCTGACGGTGGGAGTTCCCTTGAGCAGAACGTCTTGCCCCCTGGCGGTCGGCCGTCCCCTGGAGACCATCCTGCAGAACCTCTTACCCCTGACTGTCGGCAGTGGTCCCTGGGATCACTCAGTGTCTCCCGGTAGTATGACAAGTCATACTTCCAAGACATACTCCCGGTAGTATGACAAGTCATACTCCCAAGACATACTCCCGGTAGTATGACAAGCCATACTTCCAAGACATACTCCCGGTAGTATGACAAGTCATACTCCCAAGACATACTCCCGGTAGTATGACAAGTCATACTCCCAAGACATACTCCCGGTAGTAAGACAAGTCATACTTCCAAGACATACTCCCGGTAGTATGACAAGTCATACTCCCAAGACATACTCCCGGTAGTATGACAAGCCATACTTCCAAGACATACTCCCGGTAGTATGACAAGTCATACTCCCAAGACATACTCCCGGTAGTATGACAAGTCATACTTCCAAGACATACTCCCGGTAGTATGACAAGTCATACTCCCAAGACATACTCCCGGTAGTAAGACAAGTCATACTTCCAAGACATACTCCCGGTAGTATGACAAGTCATACTCCCAAGACATACTCCCGGTAGTATGACAAGTCATACTACCTGGAGTAACAAGACGCCACAAGACTGACACCATGACGCAGCCTTATTCAGACTGTGTCAGTTATGTCTTCACACCTTCAAGACTGTAATCACTTTTTCTTGCTTATCGACATCTTTCCAATGTAAGATGTTCAATTGTAAGCACAATGTAGTGTCCCTACAGTCCGAAGGTGGCAGGTAGTAACAATATATATTGTCCACAAAATTTGTCACTACGTCCATTTACGTTTCTTACGTCTGACAAAGTAAAACATTGTTTCAACAGAATACATAACGTATGGCGGGGTCTATCTTTTAGTCTACATCAGGAAAGTTCTCTGTTGTTGTCTACATCAGGTAGGGAGTCTTTTGTCGTCTACTTCAGGTATATTATGTTTTCTTCCTTTGCACCAATTGAAAGAAGACCCCGGTCCCTCTACTTGTCTCTTACTGTTGACCCACCTGGGTAGTGGTGTGAGTGGAGTTCTCGCTATGCATCTCTCCTAACAGTCTACTGAATCCGCTACACTCTGGCTTGGTGGTCCATACTGCACCCGTGGACTGTATGGCTCGGTGCCAGCATTCATTAACTAACTTGGAGTACTCATGACCTCCACCCAATGACAACCTTAAATAAACCTGTCCACAGTCAGGGTCTTGTGGCATGACTGTGGGGGAAAACCTGACTCCAATAACTAATAACTAAATATATATACTTCGATAGCAATGAAGGACCACCACTTTTTGAGAAAAAGTGGAAAACAAATTAAGGCAAAGGAAAAACTGATCCCAAGAACTAGTGTCCTATGGGTCTTAGTGAAACTGTGTTTCTTATATAAATGGAGTCAAATTAACTTACACAAAATTGGAGGGTTACATGCTAAAAGATTAATACATCCCTAGCATTATTCTGGTGCTGATTCTTCACAAGAGTAAATAAAATATGAAAGTAATAAGGCTGATTATGTAATATTAATTGGAGGTAAATGCTCCACAATATACTACACAGCATCAATAAATCAATGGGTTAGTGTAACTGATCTCTTTGAGAGATCATTACTGTAACTATAGAGTTATTGCTACAGATAAAAAAGGGAACAGCTTAGCTGTAAATCTAGTGAGGTGTAATCAGTTGCTACGCTCCACCGACGACGTGTTGCATAGGGCAAACTGTTGCACGGAACGGTGGGGAAGCCTAGCACCTCGGTTGGCGTCGCCTTGGTACTGAAAGGCAATTACATTGTAGAAATCTTCTACATAATAAGTAACTACAAATAAATCCTAAATCATGAGGATAACTGTAGGAAATTTCAGCTAATATCTGAGCAATTTATATTCAAGCACTGAAATCTCTTTGGAGAAAATAATGAAATAAATCATCTATTTAGATAGTAAATTTACTTAAGACACGTACGAGATTGTATTATTTGTTCTACGGCCTAACGACAACTAGCCTAAATGTTAATTGTGGCCACACAATAACAAAAAGGTAAACCTAGCTGCCGAGCCGCGTGTCGTTGATGTGGAAACTTGAGCAATTCTTCGTCCTCCAGCTGCTGCTTGAAAGGCGTTGGCTTTGGAATTGCTCATATGTTAGTCTGGGACACGGCTATTATGCCAGATAACGTGGCACCGCTCTACTAGTCGTTGGAGCGAAATAAATGGGATCAAAACGTAGCTCTGCTACACGCTGTCAATGGCGTCCGCGTCGTGCTCTCTCGTGTCTGTGGTGACGCTCTCCCGTCTTCCTCCTCTTCCTTATTGCGCATGCGCGGCTCTCGGTAGACATCTGGAGCGTAAATTAATATGTATATATTGCAATTGACTAAGGAAGGAAGAGGTAATAACGAGTATTAATTATAAATCCAACTAAATGTGGAGTGAATTCATGTTACTGCCTGTCGTTCCTCACGTCGTCACTCTGACTAGGAAGAATTTGTCAATGAATAAATCATGAATGAATAAATCATGATAATGATTAAATCTACAAGTTAGTAATTTTAGTAACTACTTGTGGTTAATACAAAAGTTGTATAAATACAATGATGTATAAAACTGTTGGTTATTTCCAACAATGACCACCGAATCTTGGAAGAGGCTACGTACCCTGACTGGTGTCCCAGAAACTATGTAAATATGGATCCTTTGACCTTTATAGAATTTGGGTCAAAATTATATTTGACCTGAAGGTATTTTACAGTCAGCAAACTGGGACATCCGTAGGGGTCTTTTTAGGAGCCGGAAACTCAGTCCTAACTAACATGTCCCCTATTGATTGATTTTTCCTCTAAGCCAACAGTGGAGGCAACTTAGGAAAGAAATCCCAAGCTGGACTCTCCAAAGTTTTCACAACATAAAATCCATAACTCGTTCATCTCAAATTAGATGTCACTCCTAAATTTCGGTATGGGTGCACATGGGAGGAAATTTTTTTGTCTATCAAGTGTGTTGTTTGTTCATATGTGGGGAAAACTGACTCTTGGGACTTATTTATTTATTTTATTTACAATTAATAATTAATTAATTAAATGATTTATATTCATAATTAATTTATCTATTAATTTATTTCTTACATTAATTTGTTTATTTTGTTAGTGGACAGAATGACATTAAAGGGGACTGTATGTTTAATATTCCCACAAGTAGTTTCTACACAAGTTGGGGGTTTATTAATTATACAGCCTATCAATCAATATTAATTGATTGGTAGGAAATTTACTATTAATTTGTTAATAGATGTTATACTGCAATGATTAGTGAAATATATTTATAGCCTTATCTGACTAGAAGGCGTCATCATTTTGGTATTAGTGTAGAACATGTGAGTAGCCAGCCAGACTCGTGGTTTTATGATGTTATGTGAAAGATGGGACAAAATAGGTCACGTGGTCTCCTCTGAGTGTCTTCACATTAATAACTTCATGTCTCAGTTTACCATTTACGAGTTTACACTCTAAAATTTGCTACACATAAATTATTCAGTTTACATGTATATAATAATATTCTGAAAGAAGAATGGAATTATTGCTCACTCTTGGATTTTTTTTTGTTCATGCGGCATGACCATACAGTATATTACACAATATATAAGAACTTTTATATCATATTATGAATACTATATAGATACAATGCCGTCCCTGGATACGATGGTGTCAATTTGTGTTGTCCAACTCCTCGAGATTAACTTGTACCTCACAAATATTCGAGAGGTCAACACCACACGTTTTACCGTTCTGGGTTAAAATGGCTAATCTCTCCCTCCCGATCGGGCGTTTCCTCCAGACGCGTTTTTATCAAGATATGGAATGAGGGTTTATATATAATTTGTTTTAGTACTGATGATTAAGTTCGTTCCAGGAAAATGGTTTTATGATGGCAGTCATAACATCCAGAGACTGATGTTTTAAGAAGGATTCACATTATTATTAGCTGGTGAATATAATAAGGACAATGCAATGATATCCTTATTTTCTTCCAGGGATAATTCCACTGGAATCTCATTTTCTTTAAATGATTAAAGAATATACTTTAGGTTAATTGTTAGTAGAAAATCAGCAGCAATATTGTCTGCATATTGTATTAATGGTTAGTAAATGGTGTCTTCCGACACCATTTACTAACCTGACATCACAAGGGTTTATGATTTTCCCGTTATCATAAGGGTTTCTCTTAACAAAGGTTCAAGTTTTTGTTATCTTCGTCTGACACATCTTGTAGGTCATATCTATACTGTAGGTCATAGCGTTTATAAACGCTATGAAGGTTGTCCATGGCTTCTTTATTGTATATTTTCATTACTCTCCGTTCTCTTCCTCTTCCCTCTGAAAGCTACTGAATAAAGCAATGATTTCCCGAGTGATTCTGGATGATATAAATTGAAGTGCAAGTAAGCATGTAAGTTTATTTATGAAATATAGTTATCTCAAGCTGCCTATTTTGATCCATGCATACAATCGTGTCCAGGAATGGGAAGGACTCCCTGCTGGCTTCTGTTGTCAATTTGAAATTCGGATGGATTGCACTTGCCTAGTTGAGGAAACCATCCACATTGTCTAATCTTCCACTCATTATCCAAAAATATCATTATGATGATAATAAATAAGTAGAACCAGGTTGTATTCTATTCTATAAGTGAGAGCCTACAAGCCTTCCCCAGGAGTCATGTGACCACGGTTCTCGCCCTGATTGGCTGATCTCTGAAAACATCGACCAGTGTGGTCACCCGCCCACTTCCGGGGCCCAAGAACCGAGCCTGACCCTGGTGGGCCATATCGAGATAGATGTGTGGACACTAACTGATTCAAATTTTAAAAGATTTCCGGGAGGCTCCCACCAAAAATTGACCAGAAATAAGAGTAGCGCAGCTAATACATAACATAGATATTCCTAACCTTAACAAATGGAACTCTGGGTTATCTAAAATGTTACAAAAGTGTGAATATGACTATTAATGAAGGTAGAGGAATGTTATGGACCACAGCAGATCCGTAACAGGTAGGATATATATTGTATTCTTTATTAGGTAAACTTATACTTTATATCAGGTAAACTCCTTTGTGGTCTGCATTAGGTAGACTCGTAATCTACACCATGTAGACTACATCAAGTTGACTTATAATCTGCATCAGATAGACTCCCTTGTAGTGTACATTAGGCAGAATTCCTTGTAGTCCACACTGGGTAAACACTTAAAGTGTTCATTAGGTAGACTGTCTTGTACTCAACATCACGAAGACTCTCTCATAGTCTACATTAGGTAGACTCCCTCATGTAATCTATAAGAGGTACAGTGTTCCTTGTATTCTTCACTGTACATTGTACTGCATGGAATATATTTTTGGGGTAACATCACAACTAATATTCTAATATCCATTTGGAGTTCTCAAACATCTCTCTCATATACACACAGAAATCACAATATATCAAATGAACACAAAAAGCAGTAGCACTGCAGGTTGCAATTCTTTTGACCGTGTTGTGGTACAGTTGACTAGAGCGCGTTTGGGAACATCCCTTCCGTAGGTTCGAACCCATCATCAAAGCCGTTATGGATTTGGTCTCTCTCCTATTAAGTCTCGCTGGTATCTTTTATTGTCCAGTCATAAGTCATCTTTTGAGACAAGATACTCCAGAGTCAAGGGTAATGGTGTGCCTGTAAGCAGACCTTCGTTGTCCTCCCCTCCCCCCCCTTCATCCGGCCCTTCCCCTTCCTTCCTTCAACCCCTTCTCCTCGTCTCGCCACCCCCCCCCTCCCCCACCGGCTATCCAATGTCTTAGTACCAGGCTGGAGGCCTGGTGTTCAGGTATTACTCCTTAGTCGTGTCCCAATTGCTGTGTGGGGCCGTCTCAATGACCTAGTTTCCCCATTCTCTTTGCACTCTCCCTTCCCACTCCCTTCGCTATTTCCCACTTATCCCCCTCCCTTACCACTTCTCTGATCAGCTGACCACTGAAGCTGATCAGAATTACATTTCACCTATGTAAATGTACATTAATGACACTATGTAAAAGACACATCGAACACTTTATGTAGGGCATACGTAAATCTGTGTATCTATGTATTTACGTATGTATATTAGCTTAGCATTTTAAAAGCACCGAATCACCTTCTGTGGTTGATTGTTCAATAAACCCCTGAACTATATGTTTAACACTTCTCTAACCCAATCCATGGAGGACAGAAGAAAATGTATATATGCTGGTTAGCATTGTAAATTTGTGGCCATGTCTGTGGTAGAAAATAATAATAATAATAATAATAAAACACTCCTCTCCCCTTCTCAGCCGGTACTATAAACATTTCGCTCTTGTGTTACCGTGAGTCGAACAACGAAGCCTTTCTCAATGTCCGGTATATGTAAACGGTGGAAGAAGAGAGGAGGCTGTCCTTCGTGCATTTTTTTTATTAATACATGAGGTACATCTGCATTTGTGCAGCTACCCTAGACTATATGAAGTGGAGTACAGTGTGTCAAAAAAGCTAACTAGGTGATGCTAAAAAATCCCCATCACACAGGATGGTTAGTCATACAGGGGCATGTGATAGGCAGTCTGCACTGACAGACTCCGGATGCATTTTGAGGATATCATCAACACAAGAGTGAATAAGGCAGCAGTGGTAATAAAAGTCCCCATCTCGCAGGATGGTTAGTCACACAGGGCCATATGTTTAGTAGCCTGCACTGGCAAATTTTGTTGTCCTCCATGCAGCTGTTGTCCAGCTAATTCAGTCTCCGGGTGGAAAACGTACCTTTCCGGGCAGGCCCAAGTCTGACTTGGAGGGTTATTGGTTAGAGATAAGGGGGAGCCTAGGTTACACGCCGCTGATTGGTTGGAGACCCCTAGGAAGAAAGGGGGGGGATACCTGGCACCCATAGGCTTAGAGTGCCTGACCCCAAGCCTAGTTTAAAATGACTGGCTTTAAACCTGGATAGGCGGGGCTTAAGAGAGCCATAGTAAACTTACTGGGAAGAGCCAGAGGGCTACCTTGAGGGAGTCAAGGATTTTTAGAATTAGTGTATCTGGAGTGTCGGTCGAGGTAATAGCATCAGGAGCTGGGAGGCCAGCAACATCCGGCTGTGAATTGCATGGTAAAGGTACAGTGCACCTGAGATTCTTATGCATTAGAGTAATACCTCCTAGCCATTGCCTCTATGTAGGATATTTATACTAGGATGTTTTTCAATTTCCCTTTTTAAGTAACTATCAAATAAAGGTGATACGAGTTTCCCATGTTTATAGTAATCCTGAAAAACTTTATATGCTATTGGAAACTTTTACTAGGATCCCGCATTTTTCTGTGGGATGATAAATATTCCCTGATTCTCAGTAAGTAAATTAAAGAGTATCCATAATTATTCCCAAGTAAGTAAATTCCAGAATTCCTACTCATTGTCGATTACTTGACTCCTCTTCCCCGGAGTCCAGTATTTTCGTTCAGTCACACTCACGTAAGTAGGAGAAGTGGTGGCAGCTAAATTTAAGGAATAACAACAGATTGGTTTTCCTGGTAAGAAAGCAGTTAACATAGCGTCAGTACATTTTCGGGTCAAAATCGGCATTACACGCAGTTGTTAAGCTGATTGTACAATCGTGTTCAACAATCTGGTGTTACACAAGCAGCAATAAATTTTACGGTTCCGTGAACTTGGAGACAATCCCTTTAGCAATATATAACAACAAAATAAATAACCATTCACAAATCATCATAAAACTTTGCGTTGCCTGGGTCTGTCTGTATGTCTACAATCTATATATTTATATATCTATCTTTCTAGCTAGGAATCTGTCTATCCATCTTTCCATCCATCTCTCTGACTATTATCAATCCATTTAGCTATCCATCTATAAATTCATTCATATATCAATTCATCTATCTATCCATATTTCTATTCCCCTTTCCCCTATCTCTCCCTTCTCAGAAAATATATTATTAAAAACTACTGAAACAACTACATGGGTCTAAGAAATTAAATAGTGATGACAAACAGAGCCACATTAACCAAAAGCCATACTTGACACTTGACTCCTTTAAAGACCCCACGAAAATTGCCTAGGAGTGTTTATAATTTGTTAATATTTCCTAAAGTATTCAAATTAGGCCTACACCGATCAATATATGTTCGTCTGTCCCATACCACAGACCATTCCCCCTGCAAATTTGGATGAGGCTCGGCCAAAGAGTCTGGTCTTCAACTTTGGACAGAAAAACAGACAAACAAATAGACATTCTCACGTATAGGTATGAATATATTAGTGCAAAAAACCATTAACAGTTATAATGGTAGTAGGTCAACCCGTCCTCCTAATAGTTATCATGATTTTAGGTCATTCCGTCCAAAATGGGAGGTCAAAAATTGACGTGCTAGAAAATGTTAGAGACGAAATTGACATTCTGTCCCGTTTTGTGTTTTGGATCCTCTGATATGTTAGGAGAGGGAATGTGAGAGATGTCTCTCTCATAGCACAAGCTCGTGACTGCTCACGTTGTAAGGGTTGCTTGCAAATGTGCTTGATGAGCACAACTTCCTTAGTTCTCATCCAGTATCTGCCACGTTTGGTGTCGACGGATTCGTAATGAGAAAAGCAGTTCAAGGATGTTGTCACCGACGACCTGGGTCATCTGGTTACGTTGCAATGTAGTATGCCGAGGTGTGACCCCAGATGTACAGTACCCAGGGCTAGGTGGGGTATATTGACCTACAGAGTGTGGTGGGAGGGTCAGGAGGACCGGTCTCCGACCGTTACTCCAGGCTGACCCCAGAACTCCCCCCCCCCCGGTCTCCCCTCTTCGACTGTGTCGCCCCTGGCGGAACGCTGTTGTACTAGCGATGACGTCATAAACGAGAACAGGTGCGTGCACCATTTACGTGCACTTAAGGACAAGGGCTGGGAGTCTTAGGGCTGTCAATGGTCAATGGTAGATGATGTCACGGAATCCTGGAGGCCATGTTTATTTGTAACCCAAACTACTGCCACAGGACAGTACTGGGGTTAGCATTCTGTAGGGGAGCTGCTGCCTTGTTAACGTCAAAGGCAAGCCTCTTTTCCTAAGACCTAAGTAGTAAAGTATTTTTTTGTATTCGCAAAACGCAACGCCAAAGCCGCAACACTGGAGGATGCGGTGTGATTGGATTACCATCAAACAAGGATTACAGCAATTACGTTGCCAAGACGGTCCTGGACACGCCGTCGAACAGTGATTTAGAGTTTAAGAGACAGTGTGTTGAAAGACCTTGTACGAGCTGTGGGGGAAAATGACTCGTCGTCGATTTATATTTATTTAGTTTATATTGATTTTATAGTTATTTTTATTTTACGTTAATTTAGTTATTTCGATAGCAAACTGAATGATGTATAAAGTGGACTGTATGATTTATAAATTCGCACAAATCGCCTTCCTACACATTCAGGGGGGGGGGGGATTATTGCTTTATATAAAGGCTTTCATATAGATTATTATGGTTAATAGACATTCACTACAGTATAAACGACAACATATGGTAGTAACTAAAATTGAATATACAGCTATAGCTTATCTGTATTGTAGTGGGCTTTGTCTACTAGTTATGAACGCGGATGATCACACCAAATAATCCTGGTGGGTGAGCTGGGCAACCCGTCCTCGCAAATTCGTATAGTCAATATTGACTTATTAAATATGTGCATAGGTGACATAATTACATAAATACTTTCCCTTGAAAAGCTTCATAGAAAACACCGACCTTACCTAACCTACTTAGTATGTTAAAATAAACATCTTATAGCTTCGTAATTACAAATGTTACTTAACCTATTATAGTATAGGTTAGGTAATAATTGTAATTACGAAGCAATACGATGCTTATCTAACATATTAAGTAGGTTAGGTAAGGTCGGTGTTTTCTATGAAGCTTTTCAAGGGAAACTATTATGTTAATATGTCATCTATGCACATATTTAATAA
>WNGS01044460.1:0-11640 GCA_020271785.1 Procambarus virginalis
TTAGGTGTTTGCAGACAAATCAGATTGGACTTTCCTTCGGGACAGCTCCGGGTATGAGATAAACCCTTGGTCCATATAATGATTTTTTGCATACGCCTCTTTCACCCACTGGTTACGAGCGCATCCCATCCCTCGGTCGTCGTCCCTCATCATCAACACACACCCACATTAAACTATCACCCAACAGAGATTACGCTGTTTTCCCAGACTTCTTCGGTACGTACAAAGTCCTCTTTCATCATCGTATTACCGCTTCACTCAAAGATACTCTTAACAGCCAAGCCAATGATCATACCAGTCTCATAAGGCTCTTTACCTTATCTGTTTCACACCCTCTTGATGATAGACCGGGGACATCCCCATTAATAGTTTCCTACATGAAATAGCAATGTTGCTACCCATTCGTACACTCTGTGGTCGAATTAATATACCTTCGATGTATAGAGTTCAGTTGGGAATATGCAATCTCCCAAATGTAATGATAAAATGCTTATTAATAATCTATGTGTAAGACACCACCACACTGCCTACAATGATGTCCAAACACAAGGTACGACATGGAGCGGCTCAGCGTTAACCTCAACCGTGTGGAGAAGCTGGAGAACTGGCGCGAGCCCATCCCAGATGGCTACTTCTCCAAGCTTACTGTTAACAACTCCGGTCGGCCCTGGGGCATCCGTCAGGACGGGACCTTCCTGAAGGTGAGTGTGTAGGGCACCCGTCAGGACGGTACCTTCCTGAAGGTGCGAGTGTGGGGCACCCGTCAGGACAGTACCTTCCTGAAGGTGCGAGTGTGGGGCACCCGTCAGGACAGTACCTTCCTGAAGGTGATGTGTGGGGCACCCGTCAGGACGGTACCTTCCTGAAGGTGCGAGTGTGACGGCACCCGTCAGGACGGTACCTTCCTGAAGGTGATGTGTGGGGCACCCGTCAGGACGGTACCTTCCTGAAGGTGCGAGTGTGGGGCACCCGTCAGGACGGTACCTTCCTGAAGGTGGTGTGTGGGGGCACCCGTCAGGACGGTACCTTCCTGAAGGTAGGTGTGTGGGGCACCCGTCAGGACGGTACCTTCCTGAAGGTGATGTGTGGGGCACCCGTCAGGACGGTACCTTCCTGAAGGTGCGAGTGTGGGGCACCCGTCAGGACGGTACCTTCCTGAAGGTGCGAGTGTGGGGCACCCGTCAGGACGGTACCTTCCTGAAGTAGGTGTGTGGGGGCACCCGTCACTGTTTTTTCGTAAAAACTCTTTCCCGTCATCATATCAAACATATTGTAAAATAGAAATCACAGCTTTGTGTCATCCTTTACAGAAGATAATAATATCAGCATAACAATTATTTCGGAATGAGGCACTAAAATAGGCTTCCACTTAGAAACAAAAATCATATGAATTTCCAAGGATAAATTCCAGATACAGTGCTTTGATATGGGAAAAAATGAGTAGAGAGAGGAGTGGCGACGAAAATAGAGGCGGACGTTAGAGGGAGACTCGCCGCACCGTAGGGCAGGATGTCGAGTTCACGGCGGCAGCAGATCCACGCACGGCGGAGCGGTGTGTGCAAGATGTCGACTAATATTTCTCCGGAAACTTGTGTAATGGAAAGCGCAAGCAGTACGCATCCCAAATCACCCACATGTCAGGGGACACCCAGCCACCAGGCGGTGCCCTCGGCTGAGACATCTTATCTGGCACCCTATAAACAAACTCCTTCACCCGCGAAACCCAAACAGTGGATGAGCACCACGGGATCGGAAGCACCCGGGCATCCTGATAAGGGCCCAACACCGGACCCTCACAGGGCACAACCCCAGCAGTCGTGACTAGGCTTTCCCCAGACCGGGGCAACGAAGGAGGGAGAACCGCAGGGGATGCAGGCGCAGCATCGACCTCATCACAGGAACAGGAGCCAAGGCGCACATCTTTCCACAACACCACGGCGAGGTCCCGATCGTCAGGGACAACCCCCCACTTCGGGGATCCAACAGCAGGAGGGGGGGGGGCACAGGCAGCAACTTCGGAGCCCCGCACAGCACCATCATCTACGGCGGGGGACGCCAGCTGAGCACCATGCTCCTCCACCTCCTCCCAAGGCACACCACGAAGGGGAGACACACTCCGAGCCCGCCGCGAATGCTTCGAGACAGGCCGCACCACACCACTCCCAGCAGGCCCCTCCGCAGACACAGCCACCATCTTCACATCCACACAGGCCACACCCGCATCGTCCGAAGAGTCCACAGAGGCCACATCGCCCGCACTGTCCACATCATCCAGGGAAACAGCCTCAGAACACCGATGCGCACGCTTCTGCAAAGGGACGGAAAGAGCAGAACCACAGTCGTCAACACACACAGGCACCTCCCCCTGCCGAAGCCCCCCTCCAAAACAGCAGAACCCGCATCCCCGAGAGCCGTTATCAGATCCACAGGCGGGGGTGGGACATGAACCTTGTTCAACACCCTCCCAGCAAGCATAAGAAATATTGCTGGAACAACCGTTGACATCTTCAAGACGAAACTAGATTTATTCCTCCAAGGAGTGCCAGACCAACCGGGCTGTGGTGGGTATGTGGGCCTGCGGGCCGCTCCAAGCAACAGCCTAGTGGACCTAACTCTCACAAGTCAAGCCTGGCCTCGGGCCGGGCTTGGGGAGTAGAAGAACTCCCAGAACCCCTTCAACCAGGTAACCTCCACCGGGACATCCCACACTACACGCAGCGCAGGCGTGTAGTGTGTAGAACTCGCCTCAACAGGAGGAGCAGCAGACAGGCAATCAGGCGCCTCAGGCACAACACCCACTCCGTCCTCAGAACCGTCCGAACGCAACAGAGGCGGAAAATCCTCCGCACGAAAAACATGCACCCGACCAGTCGCTTCCATGTCGCACGCCGCAGCCAGATGACCCTCGTGACCATACCGATAACAGGTCGCGGTTGACCCCGATACTGGCAGCGGAGTGTGTAACCCAACTCGGACATCGACGACGGTACACTACACTTCAGCGACATCGTCAGGGTGTGGGAGCCGTCAGCCATGCCAACACAGTGCCCGGCAACGACCTTGTTCCAACGAACACTGTCCCAAATCGTTCAAAACAGGTCAAGAAGTCGTCCTGAAATTCGAAGGGGGCACCATGCACCGCCACAGACGTCAAAGTGACACCAAGATCCACTACCTTAACAGAACCAGCAGTATCAGGGAGAGGGTAAACACGCCCCTCACACCGCTCGAGAAACGCCTGAAAGGCAGCCTGGAGGCGGAACTTTACCACAGCACAGTGGCCCTGAAGCAGCTGGATGCCCACCAGGTCCGACAGCTGCACACGAAGCACGTCCACCAGGGTGACACCAACCAACGAAAGGTCCACCGGCACCGTAAATGCCAGACCAGCCGACAATGTCCTCTTCACTGGAGGGCGAGAAGTCCCCATGGCTAAGTCAAACGTCACCCTGTCAGTGGCAAACCACCACCAACAGGGCAAACCAGCAATCACCCAATGTAAACACGAGCCAGGAGCGGAGAGACCCCAGGAACGTCCGACCTGGCCGGCGGTCACCACGCAACCCCAACGAGTCTACCCTAGCCATGGGCCAGCCTATCTACAGTCTCACTAGGTGCTCCTTGTGAACGCCCACAATCACTCTCCAGCCTGGTGCTGGCAGAGAACATCAGCCACGCGCTGCCGGGCCTCTACACGAACAACTACAAGAGTAGCGAACCCCTGGCAGGAGCTTCTTGCAACTAGCTAGTTACACTCCTCCGTAGCACCTCACTGCCGGTCATCTCTTCCTCTAGCCAGTCCCGGGATACGCCGAATTCTGTCACTGCCATTTCATAGGCAGACAGCAGATACTACTCAGTTCCTCTTCGGCGGCGGCTCCCTGCTCAGCAGAATGGGGTAGAGAGATAATAGGCTGCCCTGGGTAGACTGTCTTTGTACCACAGCAGCCCTAGGTCGCCTCTGTAGATACAGACACGGCATCAGTAAACTGGCCAGTGCTTGGGACACTAGGAAATACCACTTACGGACTCTGACATTGACATACAACTCCTATCACAATAGATGGCGCTGATTTCCAGGCGCCACCTCACCAGAGGTCAGCTACAGCGACTCTTCGGGCTGACCAAGGCAGGAATCTAGCGTCTCTTGCAGGTATCATACTGCCACCACCAGATGGCATTGTCCATTTTGTGGGGGTTTCCGGAGCGGACTCACAGATGACATTGACGTCGCTGCTCCATGCTCCGACGTTGGAGTCGGGTTCGTAACATCAGCCACGACAATGATAGGGTGATTATGAGAACTTTCAAACCAATAAATTCACTACAATGGTCCTAATTTTCAACTCACTAGTCCCTTTCCGCCTTCAGTATTGTTCGGAACTTCCACATCCTATCAAGGCAGTAAAAATTCCTGAAACAAGGAATACTTAGAACATGCACTACTCGCACACAGTAAAGCATCTAAATTACAACACTGAAAAGTAGACAAGATACATATCACATAACATATACAATAAGATACTCGAAGGTCAGGCTTACAGATACCCATCAAAATAACAGCTTACCAGAGCGAGAGATAATAAAACTCTAGAAACCGACTGCTTGTTGACTGCAGGTAAAATATACAGGTGGGAAATAAATCCACAAGGGCCCTGACGAGGATTCGAACCTACGTCCGAGAGCATCCCAGACGTTGCCGTAATCAACTGAGCTACGACATGGATAAGAATTGCAACCAGAAATTCTACTGAATTTAAAGTGTGTGGTTTGGTCAACATTTGTATCCTGTCACCTCACCCAAAAACAAATATAAGCATGAAACTGAGTACACCGTTCCGGGAGACATCTCCTGTCCACGAGGCTAACCATAGCCCGTGCTTCTTGCCCAGCTCCTGTGCCAGGTAAGTTACGGGCTCACCATAGCCCGTGCTACTTGGAACTTGTTCCGAGTAGCTGAATCTATAACAACAACAACACTACACCGTTCAGCCCTTGTGGATTTGTTCATTTGATACATCACGCTATTGTGATTTCTGTGTGAAACATGTGGGAAAGTTTCCACGTGAACAATAAATCTCAAGTGGCTTGATCACCATACTTGCATGTAGTGTGCCAAGGGACAAAATTGTTTACCCACGGAAAAGGAAGATACAAGTTTTTAAGTCTATTTTTATTTTAAAGACATTTTATAGTCGACTCTAGACTCGACTCTTCCGTGTCTAGAGTGCTAGACACGGAAGGGAAAGTACCATGGAGCGGCGAGATATACCCATGATCAAGTTGGTCAAGACAGTGAAAGGTCAATATTATTATATGGCAAGAGATCAGAACAAATAATCAAAGTTTGTAGAGTTTATGTATTTTATTTTTATTTCAGGATTTGAGACGTAACGATGCCGGGCTGGATTTTACAGACATTAGTGATATGGAGCTCTGGCGGTCCCGACTGATGGACGCCATCCACCAAGGATATATGCTAAATGTAGGTATATCAAGTATAATGATAACTTCATAATTCATAGCCTATGAACTAGGCTATGCAAAAGTCTTTCTGGTTGATTTTTATTAAATCTGCTATGAATCATAACAGATTTTACTATAAGGTTAAAACAAAATAATATTCAATGAATAAGAACTAATGAAACAAATATGATATTTAGTAATTAATACAAAATATTCACTGATCAATAATTTAACTTTGCCAACAGCGGAATGGTGAGCGCATCCCTCTCTCTGATAACGTCACGACAGGAAAGCGAGGGATTGACATCTTAGGAGACGCTTTTGAGGCAGATAGTCAGCTGAGCCCACATTACCTCTTCTATGGCGACCTTCACAACATAGGCCACGTCATGCTGTCATTCTGTCATGACTTCGACAACGCACATAGGGTAAATATATTTTTATATGTTATTTTATAAATATTTTCAGTTTTGAATTTTTTGGAATGTTTTTACACTGTGATAGAAAGATTGTGTCACATCCCAAATCTCCTACTCACTTTAGCTCGTTGCAGAAAGTAGTATCGTGACCTTCGGAACAGGTGGTATAACTCGTCCGTTCACTCAATAGTGACAAGAAGAATCGAAATACGTATCTGATACACTTAAAGTGTACTGACCAATATCGCAAACCCACCTACATCGACGTTGATGGCTTCGAGTTCATTGATCCAGCTATTTGTCACGCTACCAGTTTCTGCAGTAGCTCTGGCGATCAACGCCCAAGCTCGCATTAGTATAGCTTCCAGTTAAATCTCATGACGACGAAGGGTGGTTGATGTGCCAGGATGCTCTAATGAGTTTGTTTACATATACAGATGAGGATACCTTGGAGAGACTGCAATGAGCCAATCAAATATGGAATGATTAACCACCCACTACGACTACCACTGCTGAAACCATGTTGTTCACATCACCAGCTCCAAGATATACAGTTTTCTAAATCCATTACTAACGATTAATTCAGGAACAAGAACCATCTGTTAAACAATTCGGAGTTAAAAGGTTCAGCTTCTCTATTATTCCAACACCAACACAGCCGGTGTTGGTGGCTAGTACAAGCCACCAACACAGTCCACATAATATACAAGATGAAAAGAAATGGCATCGGGGGACAGGCAGCAAGTTTATACATACAGTACGTGTTAGGCTTATATCGAGGTTCCCCCACCCCTTCGGATGCATTTCCACAACAAGTTGACTAACTCCTGGTACCTACCCGCCAAACACACACCGAAACTACGACGTTGGTACAGCGTTCGAACAAGTTTTACCACTTCCTAACCAGTTATAAAACCAATATAGCAAGTTGTAACAGCGTTCTAATACGTCATAAACACGTTAAGCCAAGATGTAACACTTTGTTACCAGTTGTAACAAGCGGAAATAGAGACAGTTATGTTTGTGTTTCCAGGGTATTTACTGCTATGTGTACAGGGCATTTGATGAAAGGAAACGCGACCTCACAAGTGACTCGTACCAAGTAGAAAATCTTAACATACCAAGTAATTAGATTGCTTCGGCTGAACAGGTGTACAACAGTCAATCAATTTTTTTTTTATAAATAATAAATATTACCTTATTTAAGTTATATAGTAGTCGAAACATTGTGGTGTAGTAATGACAAAAGTGGCAGTAAATTCCCACTACTTTGTATTTCCCGCCTCAGGAGGAGATGGGAGTAATGGGAGACTCAGCGACTGCCTTGAGAGACCCAGTCTTCTACCGCTGGCACAAGTTTGTGGACGACGTCTTCCAGGAGTACAAGCTGACGCAGCCGCCTTACACCATGGAGGACGTAAGTGTCGAGCTCCATGGGGAATGTGTGTGTGTGTGTGTGTGTGTGTGTTGACCTCCATGGGGGATGTGTGTGTGGAGTTCCATGGGTATGTGTATGTGTGTACTCACCTAATTGTGCTTGCGGGGGGGTTGAGCTCTGGCTCTTTGGTCCCGCCTCTAAACCGTCAATCAACAGGTGTGCAGGTTCCTGAGCCTATTGGCTTATCATATCTACACTTGAAACTGTGTATGGAGTCAGCCTCCACCACATCACTTCCTAATGCATTCCATTTGTCACCACTCTGACACTAAAAAGTTCTTTCTAATATCTCTGTGGCTCATTTGGGCACTCAGTTTCCACCTGTGTCCCCTAGTGCGTGTGCCCCTTGTGTTAATAGCCTGTCTTTATCTACCCTATCAATTCCATTGAGAATCTTGAATGTGGTGATCATGTCCCCCCTAACTCTCTGTCTTCCAGCGAAGTGAGGTTTAATTCCCGTAGCCTTTCCTCGTAGCTCATACCTCTCAGCTCGAGTACTAGTTTGGTGGCAAACCTTTGAACCTTTTCCAGTTTGGTCTTATTCTTGACTAGATATGAACTCCATGCTGAGGCTGCATACTCCAGGATTGGCCTGACATATGTGGTATACAAAGTTCTGAATGATTCCTTACACAAGTTTCTGATTGCCGTTCTTATGTTGGCTAGTCTGGCATATGCCGCTGATGTTATCCTCTTGATATGGGCTGCAGGGGACAGGTCTGGCGTGATGTCAACCCCCAAGTCTTTTTCTCTCTCTGACTCATGAAGAATTTCATCTCCCAGTTGATACTTATTATCTGGCCTCCTGCTCCCTACGCCTATCTTCATTACATTACATTTGCTTGGGTTAAACTCTAACAACCATTTGTTCGACCATTCCTAGGTCTTCTTGAAGCCTTAAGCAGTCCTCCTCTGTCTTAATCCTTCTCATAATTTTGGCATCGTCAGCAAACATTGAGAGAAATTAATCTATACCCTCCGGGAGATCATTTACATATATCAGAAACAAGATAGGGCCGAGTACAGAGCCCTGTGGGACTCCACTGGTGACTTCACGCCAATCTGAGGTCTCGCCCCTCACCGTAACTCTCTGCTTCCTATTGCTTAGGTACTCCCTTATCCACTGGAGCACCTTACCAGCTACACCTGCCTGTCTCTCCAGCTTATCTTGAGGTTATCTTGAGATGACGGGGCTTTAGTGTCCCCGCGGCCCGGTCCTCGACCAGGCCTCCACCCTCAGGAAGCAGCCCGTGACAGCTGACTAACACCCAGGTACTTATTTTACTGCTAGGTAACAGGGGCATAGGGTGAAAGAAACTCTGCCCATTGTTTCTCGCCGGGGCCTGGGATCGAACCCGGGACCACAGGATCACAAGTCCAGCGTGCTGTCCGCTCGGCCGACCGGCTCCCTTATGTACCAGCCTCTTATGTGGTACTGTGCCAAAGGCTTTCCGACAATCCAAGAAAATGCAGTCCGCCCAGCCTTCTCTTTGTTGCTTAATCTTTGTCACCTGGTCGTAGAATTCTATTAAGCCAGTCAGGCAAGATTTACCCTCCCTGAAACCACGTTGGCGATTTGTCATGAAGTCCCTTCTCTCCAGATGTGTTACTAAGTTTTTTCTCACGATCTTCTCCATCATCCATGTGTGTGTGTGTGTGGAGTTCCATGGGGGGATATTGTGTGGTGGAGTTCCATGGGGGGATATTGTGTGTGTGTGGAGTTCCATGGGGGGGATATATGTGTGGAGTTCCATGAGGGATGTGTGTGTGGAGTTACATGGGGGAAAATTTGTAGTAAGCATATCTGAATATTGACTTGTATTTCCACACCAGTTGACTCTGCCGAACGTGGTGCTTGACAAGGTGGGTGTTGTGAGGAACAACGAGCTCAACAAACTCACAACTGGCTGGAACGTGCGTGAGTTTGAGGCTTCCAGAGGGTTGGACTTCAACTCTCCTGTCCCCGTAATGCTGCGCATCACCCATCTCGACCATGCTCCCTTCGATTATCATCTCCAGGTATGAATTCTTTTGAGTTTTATATTTCTTGAATAGCCAGTAAGTGTAATGGTTCTTACATGTTACTATCGCTTTATTCTTATGCCGGAAACACAATCTGATGTTGAAATCCATTATACTGTGTAAGAGATTTCTCTGTATTTATAGAACAAATCGCCAAATGATTGTAGATATAAAATACTAAAGTTATGAATGTGTCTGAGAGTAAATCTCTTCTAAAGTTCATTGTTAAATAAACTAGCTGCTTTAGCGGACTGATACATGAATAATGTTCCCTAAAACGTTGACACTATACGTCTGGAACGGTGCTTACGTTAACCAATAACACAACTTCAAAAGTAAATTGAGAAATGACCCACGATGTCATTCACGAAGGAGGGACGCATGCTAATGAGGCTGAACAAATTATTGTTTTCCTTCCCATACAAAGAATATCAAGGCATACATAGTTAAATGTACACTTATTGCTGAGGTCCCATGAGGTTGCTTGTGCTAGGACACCAGACAGCTTTCCAAGTGCTGTATTGTGTTGCGTGGTGAGCTGTGGCGTTGTTTGATGTTGTATTGGGTACTGTCACATGTAGTGTGTTGTGTTGAGAGGTGTTGATGTGGTGCACTGTGTTTAGTATGCTGTGGTGTGTGCTGTGTTGCATATTGTGCGGTGGGTTGTTGGCTGTGGCATTACAGCACTTTATGTACATGGAACTTGCAATTCAAAGTGAGGTACAAATCATACCGTATCATCAAGAAACAGAGTTTGTCCTACTTGAAAGGTCACATGTAGCTACGTTTAAGATGTGTAGGTATCAAAAACCTACGACATAACTTTATCGTATTAAAAGAGCGAGATTCATAGCAAAACTAGAAGGTGAAGGGACGACGACGTTTCGGTCCGTCCTGGACCATTCTCAAGTCGATTGTGAGACGATTGAACGTCGTCGTCCCTTCACCTTCTAGTGTGTTGTCTATTCAACAATACTTTAAGATTATATTTTTTACTCCTGGCGATGAGCACCCCTTCGCTAACACGCTACACGACGCATAAGAAAATGCCTATATGATTTGAATAGCAAAGCCACCTACCATAATTTAGCCTAGTGCAAAGGAATGAGCGTTAAGTTGGACTCCATTGAAAAGAGATAATGTTGCCTGGCGTTGTTTCCCAAAGGTAGAATCCTATGTATGCTTTAGATACTAGGAAATAAGTATCATTATGGTAGTCTGGTGGGTCAGTGCATTGTGTCGGTGTGTCCTTTAAGTAATCGTTAATGCAGTGGATGTCGTCTGTAAGTAGAAAATAAAAGAAAATGCCAAGCCCGGGAGACTATTAGCACCTTCTGTGTCACAGAATAATCAAAAGGTCTTAAATATCGTCCAGTAAGAAAGCAAAAAGATTTCAGACGAGCTATGTCAATGGTATCTCATTCTGTCAAGGGGCAAATGGCACTTAAATAATCCTTGATTTACTATAGCATATATATGTACTATATTAGGCCTCAGACAGCGTGTATTAGGCCTAGGATGGTTAGGTTTGGTTAAGTTTTCTTTGCAACATCAGTACAAAAACGTTTGTTTTGTGCAAATTCAGTACTTCTGATTTCTACTTCCTAATTGATTTTTACGTCAATATATGTACGATGGTCCTCATCGTTACTATAAGTACTACCTAAGCAGGAGGATGGGCTCGTTTTACGGTTTATACTAAAAGAAACCAATCGCTATGCTGAAAGCCTACTCACCAGTGATGTGTGCTGATGCGATTCTGTCAGCCGTTGCCCAAAAACCTTCAAATGCGACAAGTTCAAGCTACTGTGAAACTGGTGTGGAACCTAAACTATTGCTGGAATATTTCATCTTTGCTTAAAGTACTGCCAGTTGTCAAAAAAGATGAAATGCTATAATTTTTAGTAAGTTCACAGGAATTACAAATTTTAATGCTTTTAAAATAGCTTTATCATTCTTGTAAGTCAATACCTCGATTAAAACTGCCAATTCTTTGCAAGACGAAATTCATATGGTGAATTAAAATGTATTTGTGTGTTGCAGATAACAAACAACACAGGAAAGCAAAGTCAGTGACAGTGAGGATCTTCATGCTCCTAAACACAACGAGCGTGGCGTGGAGATGGGCTTCATGGAGCAGCGGCTCCTCTGGGCTGAGATGGACAAGTTCACTGAGATCTGTAAGTCACGCCACACTCTCATGTTCAACCTGTCCTCTTAAAAGAACGTCGCATTTGGCCGTTTGCTCGTATGGCCGAATTTGGACGTAATTTGAAAATGAAAAAAATATGAAAA